>PVKU01011021.1:0-47087 GCA_004027475.1 Anoura caudifer | reverse complement strand
AAATCACTCAAAGTCCATAGTTGACATTATGGTTTACTCTTAGTGCTGTACATCCTATGGGTGTGGACAAATGTGTAATAACATATATCCATCCTTACAATATCATACAGAATATTTTCACTGCCCTAAAGTCCTCTGTGCTGGGCCTGTTTAGCCCTATACCTTGGTAGCCACTGTCTTTTCTTTCTTTCTTTTTTTTAAATTTTATTTATTTATTTTTTAGAGAAAGGGGAAAGAAAGGAGAAAGAGAGGGAGAGAAACATCAATGTGTGGTTGCCCCTTGCACATCCCCTATTGGGGGACCTGGCCTGCAACCCAGGCATGTGCCCTGGCTGGGAATCAAACCAGAGACCCTTTGGTTCACAGGCCTGCGCTCAATCCACTGAGCTACACCAGCCAGGGCAGCCACTGTCTTTTCACTGTCTGCATAGTTCTGTCTTTTCCAGAATGTCATGTAGTTGGAATCATGCAGCACGTGGCCTTTCAGATTGGCTTCTTTCACTCAGTGATATGCATTTACATTTTCTCCATGTCTTTTCATGGCTTGATAGCTGATTTCTTTTTAGCACTGAATTATATTCCATTGTCTGGATGTACTATAGTTTGTTTGTTACTTCACCTACTGAAAAATACTGTGGTTGCTTCCAAATTTTGACACTTATAAATAAAGCTGCTATAAAGTCCATCCACATGCAGGGTTTTATGTGGACATAAGTTTTCAACTCCTTTGGGTGAATACCAATGAGTATGATCGCTGGGTCATATGGTACAAGTATGTTTAGTTTTGGAAGAAACTGTCTGACTGTTTTCCAAAGTGATTATACCATTTTGCCTGCTCACCAGCAGTTAATGAGAGTTACCGTTACTCCACATCCTCTCTAGCATTTGGTGTTATTAATGTTCTGGATTTTGGCCATTCTAACAGTTGTGTAGAGGTGTCTCATTGTTGCTGTAATTTGCATTTCCCTGATGGCCTATGACATGGAGCATCTTTTCATGTGCTTATTTTCTATCGTGTATCTTCTTTAGTGAGGTACCTGTTAAAGTCTTTGGCCCATGTTTTTTAATCCTCATCTGAAGATATGTTCTGTTTTTGTTGTTGTTTTTGCTGGAGAGAAAGAGAGAGAAAGAGAGAGAGAGAGAGACAGATTGGTTGCCTCCCTCACACACCCCAACTGGGGATCAAACCACCAACCTTTGGTGTATGGACAATGTTTTAACCAAATGAGCCACCCAGCCAGGGCTGGCCCATTTGTAATCAAGTATTTTTTTACTATTGAATTTTAAAAATTCTTTGTGTATTTTGGATAACAGACCTTTATCAAATGCATCTGCTACATATATTTTCTCCCAGTCTGTGGCTTGTCCTCTCATTCTCTTGATAACTGTGTAAATTTAATTAACACTTGACTGGTAATTAAAGGCAAGTATTGCCTTTTCTATCCTTCTAATCAAAATAATACTACATTTGATCACTTTTTTATTCATGAAGCCAACATTTAAGCATGCTTTTAACCCCATGCCAAGGCCTTTGAAAGAACAGAACTGCTCTAATGGGTACATAGGATACACATCTTTCCACTCAAACTTCTTTAAAGGAAAACAGTTCCCGTCAACCTCCACTGTATTGCTTTAAGTTATTTTTATTCTACTATAATTTAAATACATATAGACAGAGAACAAGGTATACATTCCTTGTACTTATTCATTTAATACATAACTATTGAGGGCTTACCACAGTCCAGGCACTGGGATTACAAGAGCAACAAAGGTAGGCACCATCCCTGACTTCACAGGCATGTCCACTCTGGTTGGGAAGGGGAAAAAGTAGAAAAAAGCCAAGTATGATTGACTCCCATTTTTCACAGTAAACTGGCAAACACTGAACCATTGCTTCTAGGGAAATACAGGGTTAGTTCCTGAGAGCCCCCTCTTACCACATTTTCATCAACCAGTCAATACATGATCATGTTTTGTGTGTGTTTCTGTTTAAAGACACCTTTTTTGATAAGTATAGTTGATCTATTAACATTGAATTGCAGCCAATGGCTCCTTTGAAAAGCTGAAGGCAGCTTTTCTGACATATATATTCCCTCCATAAGACACACCCCAGCCTCTTGCACTGGGACGTTGGACAGCCCTTCAGCACTATGGTTGGGGGCCACTGTAAACAGAGAAGTCACTGACAAGAAAACCCACAGAAATGGAAAACACGGCCCCCAGTAGAGCACGGAAAGGGTGTTTGTTAAAGACAGCAGTGGGCACGTGTGTGTCAGGTTACTCAAAGTTTTCTCCTCTCTGCACTTGGCCAGGAATGACTTCGAAGTACTGATTTGGGGTTACACATTAACTGAGAGAGTAGGCGATTGCAGAAACATGGAATCCCCGAATAACAAGGACCCACCGTACACAAAAAAGACACAACGTGACAGGTGTTGGGAAGAAAACAAAGCGGGGTTAAGGGTGGAGAGTGGCGAGACATTGGGCTGACACTGTAGACGGGTGACTAGGGCCATGCTCTCTGAGAATGGGACACCTAGGGAGACATGAATAGTGAGAAGAAATCAGCTCTGAAAGTGAGGAGAAGGGAGGTATTGGAGGCAGAGGGAACAGTGTAAAAGTCTGTGAAGCAGGCACGAGCTTGACTTGGCTTGTGTGAGGAACAGAACAAAGGTCTCTGTGTTTACAGCAAAAGTGGAATAGCAGGAGAGGGGGCTTAAAGGGAATCAGAGGATTCTGTCCTAAAGGGTCACGGGAAGCCCGTGAGGTTTTTAAATATATGTATGAGCTATAGCCTATAATTCTTAAATAATTTTGCAGCTCCCCCCCACCAATTACAAACTACACTTACCCCTTCCCCTTCTGTACTATTTAAATGAACCACTTGAACTTCATGTGACAGTGATGTTTCCCTGAAACCACAGTGGTGTCCACAGTGTGACTGTCCAGCTGACCTCACTGGTGACGCTGTGCTCTGTGTTGGCTGCAGGGGTGACCCTCACCTGGCACAGACAGGTCTTCTCCTAGTCCTCGTTCCTTGGTGTTTTGTTTCCTTCCCTAGTCTGCGTGGCTGTCGTGAGAATGCTCTTGCAGGGCTAGACTCTGGCAGACAGTCATGAGGCAGCAGCATGGGGGTGATGCAGGGGTGTCCAACCTGCAGCCCGTGGGCCGTGTGCGTCCCAGGACGGCTGTGAATGGGGCCCAACACAAAGTCGTAAATTTACTTAAAACATTATGAGATGTTTCCGTTTTCATTAGCGTTCGTGTGTTTAATGTGTGGCCCAAGACAACTCTTCTTCCAGGGTGGCTCAGAGACACCAAAAGGTTGAACACCCCTGATTCTAGAGCGTGTTTCATACTTTTTTTTGATCCTCACCTAAAGGAAAATATAAAATAATGCTTCTAGAGAACTCCTTATGTTGTGCCTACCCCCAGGAATTAAACACGCAGCCCTCCAGGATTGTTTGAAAAACCTTGCTCTAACAGAGGATTTTTAGGGCACTGAAACCACATTGTACCTACTATAATGGTGGACAGTGGTCAGGATACACTTGCCCCAACTCAGAGTGTGTGCAGCCACGCTACCAAGAGCAAACCCTCTGGTAAACTTTGCCCTTTGGGGGTTATTGATGATGTGTCAACGTAGGTTCATGGACTGTGACAAATGTGCCCCTCTGTGGGAAGTGCTGATAGTGGGGGAGGCTGTGGGTGTGCAGGGCAGGGAGTAGATGGAAACTCTCTATACCTTTCACTCAGTTTTGCTGTGACCCCAAACTGCTCTAAAATACAACTTTTGGGCCCTAGCCTAGGCTGTGGGTTCAATCCCCAGTCAGGGCACATGTAAGAATCAACCAATGAATACATCAGTAAATGGCACAACAAATTGATCTCTCTGTCTCCCTCTGTCTTTCTTTCTCAAAAATAAATAAAAAATAAAATATAACTTTTACAATACATGCACACTCACACATATACATACAGCCTTGCTCTACAGGGAAAACTAAACTTTAAGAGTCTATTTAAACATAACTGCACAGGAAAGATTGCCAGGCAGCCCCAGAGCACCTCAAACGTCAGAAAGCAATGGCTGGGTCCCAGGGGAAGGAGACCTCCCGATGCGTGTGGGTGGTCGAGCGGACACTGAGGGGTTAAGCGGCCTTGGTCGGGATCACAGGACTGGACTGTTTGCTAGGGCAGAGAGCTGTGCGTTCTCATTCTCCAAGGGTGGAAAGCAGAGTGAACACAGCTGGAAGGCCAGAGAGAGTCAGTGTGCAGAGGGGACTGCTCAACAACCGGAGCACAGGGTTTTGATTAGGAGGTGAGGGGGAAACCACTTCTGCAACGCCTGGTCCTGCCTTTGCAGCGCCAGTCTGCCCCTGTGGGACCATGGTGGCATCCGCAGAGCCGGACTGCCATGTCGGAGCGCGGGCTGCGGGATCTGGGGCACGGAGGTGCCTTCTCAATGTAGCTGTTTGTACTGAGCCTGTCACCAGCTCGGCAGGAGGTAAAAATTACTTGAGTCTCTCCTGGCTCTCACCCATCCAAAGCATGAGGGAGAGGGCGTGAGGGTATCAGAATGGGTGGGCCTTGGGGAGACTGAATACTTAAGAACCGATGCTTTTACTGAAAAAGGGCAAAGGATATTGAGAAGTTTACCCCCAGTCTTGGGGCACCCATGCTAGGCAAGGCCCCCCCACAGTGGAATCCCTGTACCCTCCCATCCTCTGTATTTTGCCTTTCACTCTCAAAGTGTTTTGTTCACTATAGAAATCTCTCCCCCTCCCTCTCTCTCTCTCCCTCTCTCTCTGTCTCCTCCCCACACACCCCCATCTCTCTTGCATGCACATACAAGCGCACACCAAATGATTTTAAAACATAACTTGGAAATCTAAACTCTCAGTTAAGGATCTTTCTCCCAAACAAAAAAGCTACATTTGAATCCGGTTCTATTGGTTCCCTGTTACACTGCAAATGTGAGCTACTCACTATCTGCAGGGCAATCATTTAAGCCCATTTGACTTCTTAAGGCGAGGGTGATAACATTTTGGATTTCATTTTGTTTGTCCTATAAGAGTCTTGAGTTTTGGCCAAAAACCCAGGCCCTGGATGAATACGCTTCAGACCTCACTTTTTGTCACGGGGCCAAGTGGACTCCAGAGAGAGGGTGGAGCTGTCTGTTCAGACATGATTTTTAGTTTGCCCTTTGCCTCTGGAGCCAGGGCCCTGGCCCACATCCAGCCGCACGAAGAGAAGATTATGGTATTTTCTAGGTAATTTTAAGGAGCACAAACCCAAAGTAAAGTCAGGTGGTTTCAAGTCTGCACTGAATTTTTCATGTTAAGGATTTGTCATGATTTGGGTTTTCAGCAGAGCTGTATTTTAAATGATGAAGGGAATTGTATTCTTCTGGAGACAGGCATGTTTTGCTTGTTTGCTAATGACCTCTGGTTTTGCTTATGGGGAGTTTTGTTAACAAATGGAAATGTAGCAAAATAAAACACTCTTTCCTTCATACTTTCTTTTTTTTCCTTCTCCTTTTTTTTTTTTAAACAATGGGAACCCTTGTGATAAACTGTCAAAACCAGGCTATAGATATTGGTTATTGTAGCATCATTAATACTGTGTAAAAATAAATTAGTCACTTTGGCAATCAAACACATTCTTTTCATCTCCTGTCGGTGCTTTTAAACAGGGCCTTCTCCTGGCTGTTTGATAGATCCTATTGTTAGGAGAAGAGAGCTATAGAGATGTATTCAAAATTTCTTTGAAAATTTTCCAATCTCAGGAACCCATTCAGCAGTAATTAGCCTTTAAGGAGGCTGATAAGGAGCTTGGCAGGGGCTTGCCTGGGGAGTGGCAAGGTCAACCCTGGCCCCTGAGAAGGGGTTCAACTTAAGGACCCACAGCCACTCCATCCACTTTGCCTGCTGGCCTTGCCTTTTCCTGCCTTTTCACCCCAACCCCCATCTCATCCTCTGACTCCCTTTTCTTAGTCAAGAATGAGCCTGCAAAAGGTGACAAAATTCAACCAAAATAAACTCTAATCTCAAACACAGAAGACTTCTGTCTCAGGGAAAGATAGCTGTGTCTTCAGGCAAAAGTGACTGCCTGAATTGAACAGAATTGTAACTCCCGGTTCAAGTTTCGTTGGGTCCCTGGCATGGTTTGGCTCATTGGAACTGAGATAGCATTGAAGTCCACATAGATTTCCACTCTTCACCCTCACTTGTCCAAATCATTGTAGCAACACTGCAGGACTATCGATATGATTTAAAGCTAAGTTGAAAATTAAACAGAGGCCCTGCTGGCTCCAGAGAGGGGCAAATTTCCCTATTCACTGCCGTCCCCTTTGCATGGAAGGCACAGTGAAGCACCAGGGGGAGCTGCCATCATTGACTGTAAAGGGATGTGCCCAGAGATGCAGAATTGCAGGGTAAATGTGCCCAGGGGGGTGGGTGTTAGAGGCCGAGAGAAAAGGCCCTTCTCCTTTGAGAGCTGTATTAGTTTGCTAAAGCTGCCATAGCAAAGTGCCACAGACTGGGTGGTGTAAATAACAGAAATTTATAACCTTACAGCTCTGGAGGCTGGAAGTTCAAGATCAAAGTATTGGTAGTGGTGATTTCTTCTGGGGCCTCTCTCCCTGGCTTATTGATGGCCTTCTTCTCCCTGTGTCTTCACAGAATCCTCCTTCTGTACACATCCTAATCTCTACTTCTTATAAGGATACTAGTCATGTTGGATTAGGGCCCGCATCTATGACCTTATATAACCTTAGTTTCCTCTTCAAGGACCCTCTCCTCATATGCAGTCACATTCTTGTGGTCCTGGGGGTTAGAACTTCAACATGTGAATGCGGCTGACATGATTCAACCCAAAACAAAGCTAAGGATATCTCATTACCACAGTTGACACTTGGCTGTGGACAGAAGAATAATGAGCCTCCCATGCAGTTCCTTTATACACACCTCCCACTCCTAGTGCCTGAAGGCACCTCGTCCCTCCAAAGCTGACTGCCAGGGACAGTGGAACCCTGAAGAACCCTGGGTGTGGAGGGGAAGTGATAGGAACAGTTGATGCCGTGTGGTTCACGTGAGAAGTGGTGTCGGTGATGCTGAATCCACATTCAGCGCACACCTGCCACTGGTGCAGGACCATGCATCGCTGTGTGGTGCCGATTTGGATTCAGACTTGCTCATTGTAGCAATGCATCATTCTCCCTTTGCTAGGCCTCCCTGTCCTTTTCCAAATAAATAAACGTATAAGAATATTCATTGGAAAAGTATGTTAATTTCTCTCTCTCTCTTTCTCACATGCACACACACATGCACACACCAACTAAAATTTATGTTACAAAAAATCTCAAGTACATACTGATGCTTTGTGTCCAAGGATAAGGTTTGTTTGTTTTTAATGAGATACCATTTATCAGACATTTAAATCCCAGTACGTTGTTCCTGTAATATACAGGAAATCCCTGCTTGGCTTTTCTACCATCCAAGTCACTAGTAGCCTACTTTTTATTCTTGTCTTTCATATCATTTTCCTCCTCAGGAGCATTCCCTTGCTCCCAGTTCCTTGCCCATGGAAAATTTCAGCCAAACAGGCTGAAATTTTTGCCGTGACTGGGCAGAAACCCTGACCTGCATCAGGTTAGATTTAAGGTAGCAGAGTAAGTGGAAAAGTTCCAAACCGAAGTAGCATGCTAGAAGAACAAGAGATAGCCCAAGGAAGAGGCTGAATCGGAAACCCACCACGGAGAGCAGAGGGTCAGCCCTGGGGAGACTAAGAAAGCAGCACAAGCTCAACGAATCAGAGGGCCGTCCAAGGCTCTGCTCACAGGTGTCAGGCAGAGACGGGACTGGACCCAGAGGCTGCCTGCCCGATCACCCACTTCCAGGGCATCTTGTCTTCCTCCTATTGTCCAGGCTCGATACCAAGTGTTAGAGATATAAATTGACATAAGAAATGGTCCCTGAAGTCAAGGATGTTACATCTAAATGGCAAGTGGGTATCTTGAGAAAAAAAAGAAGGTAGTCCTGGAACAAACCCCAGTGATACCAGGACCCTCTCAGTGTGGTGGAGATTGCATTGGATGACTTGCATTGTCACAGACATGTCCTCAAATTTGGATTAGCTTGCCCAACCACTTGAAGAGCCAGCCTGCATTCACACTGACCACATTTCTCAACCGCTCCTCAACCAGTCCTATCAGTCCTTTGACACTTCCACCTCCGAGGCCCTCTGCTGAGCCCCTGATCACTAAATGCAGGAGCTGCTTCTTCTTTTTTTTTTTAATCCTCACCTGAGGATGCTTATTGACTTTAGATAGAGAGGAAGGCAGACAGAGAGAGACAGACATGAAAGAAACACAGGTCAGTTGCTTCCCATACACACATACCCTGACCAGGGATCAAACTGAAATCTAGGCACGTGCCCTGACTGAGAATTGAACCCACAACCTTTTGGTGTATGGGATGATGCTGCAACCAACTGAGCCACCCAACCAGGGCTGCAATGGCTTCTTTTTAGTATTCATCTTATATCGTACTGTCTATGACTCATTCTTGGCACTCTGTCCAGTGGTTACATTCTCTTGGTTCACCTGGGGCCTCCCACTGGTTCTTCCTCCTTCACTCTCTTGGCCCAGTTTTTCAAAACGTCTATCACAGGTATTTTTCTCCTTCCTCCCCACACTCTCCTCTCCCTCCTCACCTCTTGTGAATGATTCCTTGACATGAACTCCAAGACTACACTCTTTCAGTTCTAGACCTACATTTCCACTGCCTTCTTACCCTGAGTGTGCACTTTACTCCTGAGACTCACACGTAGCACGCTTAAACTACAAACCAGATCGTCCTCCTCTACTATGCTGCCGCTTTGTTACTCTGGGTACTTATCACGCAGTCGTCCACACTAGAAAAAAACTGAGGACAGTCACGTGAAAGTTAGACATCTCTGAATCCATTCAGTGCATAGCGCCATGCTCCACACGTGTATCAGTACATGTTTAATAAATTAGTAGCGATTGCATCGAAATCTCTTAACTCCATACTCAAAACATTCAAAACATGTTCTCACCCCTGCCTGACCCAAACCAAAATTATTTTCTTCCCTAGGACAATCTCACAACCCCCATCCCCCTCACCTCTGCAGCTACCTGGGGATTTCACACTGCTTTACACCACAGCCAGTCTTTGCATGTTTTGCTGTCTTCTCCTTGACTGGCTTCCTCACCGTTTATCAAAGTCTGTGCATCTTTCAAGGCCGTTCCCATCACCTGTCCCAGATAATACCTTCCTTGACCACATCAGTCCATAGTAACCACTAATACCTGCTCCCCCCCAAAGCTTCGAATTCCTCTGGCACCTAACATCTGCACCACAGAATTTACCACCTGGCTACATCCTTGTTCTCTTTCTTTGGTATAAACAAGACAGAAAACCAGTCTCTTTCCAAGGGATTCACAGACGTGCTAAACTCCTCCTTGAATTTTTCTCAACAATGGGTCTTTGTGGAGGAATTTATATTCTTTCTTTCTTCAGATGGTGGAATCTACTTACCTCCTTATGATAGGATGTGTTTTCCCTTTTGTCTTAGTTATCAGGAAATTTGGAGCTCTTCAATACTAGATTGTAATAATCTGCTTATCTCAGGATCCTGGTAATAGCTGTCTATTCTATCTGCCTCTGTTTTGTGTTTATTTTTAATTTTGCAGTGTATTTAACTTGTAAGACACTATAAATCCTTTTGGAACAAAGTGCAAAAATAGACCCCCAAGTAAACAATATTCTTCTCTTATTATTTCATAATTTTTATTTTCCTACCAGGATTGTGAGTCCCTGAGAACAGCCAGTCTTGTATTTCCATTGATGGCCTGAAGTAGAAAGTATATGGTAGGTCCTTAATAAATCATTGTCGATAGACTAATACTTGGGGATATCCTAAGAGGAATAGCCTACTTTGTTAAAGCAGGTTAGATGATTTTAAACTGAGATGGAAACATCTCTTAAAAATAATTCTAGAAAAGGGACCCTGAGCACATCTTTTTTCTGCTAGCATTTTGTTAAATGTTTAAAGTATCAGGAGAAGAAAAACACAATAAAAATCAAAAGTTATAGTTTTAGCTATTACAGTATCTAAGCATAGTACTTAAACCAGGTGAGAAGATGAACAAAATCCATCTTCACCTCCAGTAACACTCACCGGGTGGCTGAGTGTGTTTTTTCCACACCCCAAGCTTTGCTGGTGGCCTTTCTGATAGACACGACATTCAGGTGGTGCCTGACTTTCTTTTTTTTTTTTCTTCCCTGATCCTCATTTTTGCTCCCCCTTTCCCTTCAGTTCTAACATAAAGTAGCAAATATTAAAATTGGCTCTCAATAAAACTACCTGCGCCAGTCATCAAATTCTTTTCTGTCTAACTTTTCTGGGGGGAGGCGGGAAGGGAGGGGAAAGGGGTTTCTTTTTTAAGCTCACCCAGGGAGAGAAACTTTGAAAGAAACCACAAGAATGTAATCCAGTCACAGCCAGACTTAGCCTGTGTTCGTACTTCCTGTCCTTTACCCCCACCCCAACCCCAAACCCCCCAAACATTCACCCACCGACACATACCTATAGCCATTAAATATCTTTACAGGCATGTGTGAATAATCCATGTAAGTATAAACACTATTGAGACTTAAAATTCACTGAGCTGACTGGGCTTTACCCTTGTGCAAGAAGTGAGGGCTTGGTGAACCCTTTCCTACGCTCTTTTAACCAGAGTGGAAACGTTTGCCTTTTCCTTTCAATTTTATACCACACAAGTTGCCGTCCCCAAACTTCTCCTTCTAAGCAACAATGTTTAAAGAGAGAATGAGGATGATAAATAGCAGGTCCAACTATCTACATCATTATAAGATTCAAATATATACCCATCCCCACCTACCGATCTAACCTGTGTTTTATGTCTGATGGTGGAAGATGAAATAAAACTCATCTTTATCTCCCAGAATGACTGTTTTGGAACCAGACCCACATGGGCCCATCTTGGTCAGCCTCACGTCACCTCTTAACCTTGCGAACTGTCCACGGTCTGTAATTCATACTCGTTTCTTTTCCCACTGCCGTTTCCTGTGTCCCGAATCACCTCACCTCATACTTAACTTGTATTTGCTTTTTGAAAAGAAATTAACTTCACTTTGGTTTAAGCGGAACAGAATAAGGTAAGCAAATCTGTTGTAAAGCAGGAAGCATAGCAAATACATTCTACATTGCAACGGAATACTCGAACTGCCACTACGGGAGAGTCTCCGTGCCCGTTCTCGCCACCATTAAAGTAGGTGCGAGTATCTATTCTGACTTTAGATGTAATATGAGAGACACATTGCATTCAATGGCAGGAGACACAGGAGTGCAGACCTGCAAAACTCACGTCTTAACCCTTTGAGGAGGCGCCCTTCGTATGTAGAGTCAATCGTTGATGCAAGAAGTAGATCTTAAAATTTAATTATTTTTATAATTTTACCATTAGATTTCAACCTGTAGAATGGGACAAATCTGGGTGTTTGGGCGCATGACTTCTCGGAAAGAAGTGGTATTTGTCTAAAAGTAGGGAGACCAGCGTGTCAGACTAGCTCTGAGACCCAGCAGTTTAGAAATATGTGAGTCAAGTGTAATCCAGGGATCTAGGTTCATAATTTGATACTTTAAAAGAATTACATGTATGAATATATTTATGAATTCAGTTATGTTGACACGACAGTTGGTCAGCCAGATGCTAGAACCCAGGGTGACGGTTTAAGGAGCTGCCTGAAAACATTCTACCACTCAGCTACCCACTAATAAAACACAGCTGGATGGCTTGACATTAAATAAGTAACAAATAAATAAGCAAAAGTGCTTGAGCCTGCAAATACAACTTTATGTGTGCATCCTTCTAAATGTTCAAGTCTTCAAGGCAAGGACACAACTATACTTTTCGATGCTTCTCGGTAGAGCCTGTTGTCACGCCTCGACACCTCCTAAACCTTAATCCCAATGTCCAGTCTCTAATCAGCCTGACTGCAGAGAGGGAGAGTATCAATCCAGTAAACAGCCATCCCTGGGTACTAATGACCACCCGTGCAGTGACCCTCTCTGCCTGCCTGGACCCAGGAAGCCAGGAGGCAGAGCGCACTGAAGGAGCCCCAGCAGCTCAGGTGAATGCAGACGGCCATTCAGAGAGCACCTCTGCCTGCTTAGTGTTTTCACAGCGATGTTGTACAAAGTCGTGCTGCTGAAACGCCCATTTTGAAGAAGAATTTTCAGGTGGAGCTGATATTCATAAAAATCATGCCACTGTCAGGAAATACTCCTTTTATGAATTAGGCAAAGCTTGTAGTTTTTTTTCCCATGGCTTTAAACACTCAAATACTAGTCAAAACCTGTGAATATGTATACATTCTTTTATATGGATAATTATCTTCTTTATTGGTGGCGCCTCCTGGATTAGGAGGATTCTTCCACGCAAATAAGCAGTAGAGGAAGGTCGAACAACAAAGAACACCTTTCATGTGGCTTTAGTTCTTACTTAGCAAGACTTCTACATTTCTAGAAAGGCAAATGCTAAATTCCTGGATTGCTATAACCTTCTAATTATTTTTTTATTTTTTATTTTTATTTATTTTCCAATTTTTGTTTATTGATTTTTAGAGAGAGAGAAGGAGGGAGGGGGGAGGGGGAGAGAGACAGGGACAGAAACATCGATTTGTATATATTCTTTGGTTGATTTCTTGTGCGTGACCTGACTGGGGATAGAACTCTCAACCTTGGTGTGTCAGGACAATACTCTAACCAACTGAGCTACCTGGCCAGGGCTCCAATTATTTTAAATTAACTAATTCAAATTAGAGTCTTGATGTATTCTTGGTTAATGTATGCAAACAACAAGCAGACACACCATACATATTCTGTTCAGAATAGCTTACCCAAAGGGTTTATGTCTAATTTTGAATTTCTGACCATGATAGAAACAGGTAAAGGTAGCATCATTTAGGTGTCATGAGTATTGTTTTAATATTAGCCACAGAAATTAAGATAAATACAGGATGCTTTGTGCTTTAGAAGGATCCCCCCTTAAGTTCAAATACTGTTTCCCAGTGATAGTACCAAATTCGCAACACCTCTCTTGGGCCAAGAGAGTTGGTATTTTGGTTTGGTTTGGTTTGGTTTGGGAGTTTTGGTTTGTTTGTTTGTTTAAGAACTTTCTTTTTATGGTAGAGGTATCCATTTCTGTGTGAGCCTGAAATTTTGGGGTCCTTTGGTGGTTTTTTAAAAGTGATATTGTGGTCTCCCATTTTAATGTTTCCTGGAAGAACTGGCTGGCTATTTATTTTAATTACTTCACAGGAACCCACATGATAATTTTTGAAGAACATTTTCTTATTACTCATTGTTTAGTATTTTGGTCATCATTTTTTTCCCCAACAGGATATAGCCTTCAAGATAAGATTCTATGGGTTTTCTTTTTAGTTCAGAATAAAAAGACAAAAATTCTACTATTAGTTGTTGGCCCTCACCCCACCTACCTACATATTACCCCCTGCCTCACTTCCTGTCCACTCCAAAAGAAATTTTCAGGGATAGTAAACATTTCTACCAAGTCTGCTTTGAAAGCTAATTGTTAGAGCCAAATGCAGCCTCAAGAACCACAGTGTTTAGAGGTGTTAGGCATTTTAACACAAATTTTCCTATTCTCCAATCTTCAAAATACTGAAGCCTATTGGGATGCCAAGAGGTAGCTGATAAGAGGAAAACAAAAAATACAGAGGGAAAAAAAACAAACATTACACTTCCTCAATGTGACTTTGGTACATTCCTAACATCAGAAATAGAAACTCATGTCTCAGGTAATCATTTTATATTTAACGGAAAAATATGCAGCTCTCTTCGTTGTTAGAACCATACTTATAAAATCAAAGCTCAGATTTACAGATCAAGTTTTTATTGTAAAAGGTTGATGGATGTTGTGAACAGAATTTACTACCTGCCTCTCTTATGTAAATTTAATACTATTATTCCTTCTCAGTTGGTCAAATAGGAGGTCTATTACTTTCATAATTTCAAAAATGTTACTAAAAACCACTCTGGCACATTTTATATGTATGTTTTGATGAAATACAAAGTTAAAAAAATCACCGTGATATGAATTCTATAGAACATCAAGGAAGATGGCTCTAATTATAATACGTAGCTTAGAATCACTCTGTAAGAAAACTTTCAGCCCTGGCTGGTGCAGCTCAGTGAATTGAGCACGGGCCTGCAAACCAAAGGGTCACTGATTCGATTCCCAGTCAGGGCACATGCCGGGGTTGCAGGCCAGGTCCCCAGTAGGAGGCACGTGAGAGGCAACCACACATTGATGTCTCTCTCCCTCTCTTTCTCCCTCCCTTCCCCTCTCTTTAAAAATAAATAAATAAAATCTTTAAAATATACATGTAGAACTGTCACATACTTGATGCCATTCAGTCCTCACCACACAACGGAGCTACAGCCTCCCAAAGCCAATGGGAACCCTTGGGGCCCAGCCCTCCACCTCACAGGTGAAACAACTACGAGCCAAGGATAGGTTCAATTTCCCACAGTCTGTAGTCTTTCCACGTTCTCCTCTTGTCTTTTCTGGTCCATCCTCCCTATGTGATCCCATCTTTCAGATCATTTCATTTTAGTCCCTCACCCAAAGTCGCAGAGACACATGGGGAACTGGCACCCGCATCTTTGCCTTTCAGCATCGTTTCATTCTACCCCATGGCCGGCCTGCTCGTCCCTGCTGGCGAAAGGGCTGAAATTCCCATCCGCTTTCCTAGTTTTGGGGAGAAAAAAGATGCTGCTGTCACAAGGTGCTAAAGATGCCTGGAATTCTGTGGGTAACATCTTCAGGATTTTTAATACCTGATTCAAGAAATAAAATAAACTTCTGATTGAGATCTTTTTTCACTCTTTCTACAAGTGGGTGTGTAGTAAATATGGTTGTATTGAATGGGACAGCAAAGATCTGCTGTTTTCTTTATGAAGACGGGCGGCCACTGCTGTGTTTTGTAGAGAACCCCAGGGTTCCAGAAGCACACAGGATGTGCTGACCAGCTAGGAAAACCGGAGAGTCAAATCTCGCTCCACCACTTACGACCTTCGTGGCCTTGGGAAAGTTACTAACTTTTCTGAGCTATAATTTTCTTTTCTGTAAATACCGTCTACCTTACAGAGATTTTGCATGGATTAGATCAGACAATGTGTGTGCAGAGTCAGGCACACAGCGCTCACCCACCAATTTACCCTTCCCTGCCCCGCGTGTCTGCCTGGGAAGGGACTGGTCGCCGCTTCCCTGTTCCGTCTGGAGTCGGGTGATCCAGTCGAGCTGATCTGCGTCTGGCTCATTTAACCTCTTTGGCACGGCCCTGGAAACTTGTCTAAAACACGAGGTGTCGTGGCCTCATCTCTTTGGCATGTGTCGCGCGTGGAGTGGGTGGTGTAACAGTGCAATCTCCCTTTTCCTTTTCCCTTTAGCAGTTCACTGACACTAAACATGGCGCTAGAAAAAGAAACACAGGGGTTTTTTTCTCCCATGAAATTTGATTGTTTTGAAAAACTCTTTCTGCAGTAACACGTCATGGAACAATATTTAGCTTACTAATGGGTCTTGAGCATTTTGAAGAGTAAATATTTAAAATCACCAAGCTTCTGTGGCTTTAATATACACAAATAATATTCAAGGATCCTCCTCAAAATCATTGGTCGAATTTGCCCCTGCATTCTCCACATTTTCAAAGCTTGTGGTTTTCTGAAACCAGTGACAAGGCAAGTGCCAGTCACAGCAACTTTGCGGCTCCAGACACATATGCCTCAAAATTCAAATAACAGCATCTTTAGACCCCGATGCTTTTGATATATTTTATGAAAATGTTAATATTTCATGATATATATGTTTGCTCTTAAATGTTGTTAATTAGGCTTTCAGATTACTCTTTGGGTTTCAAATAAAAGAGAATGGAAGATTCCTTTATTGAAAGAAGTATTTAATTAATATTCAAAATAGCACCGCTTACTCTTGTAAGAGTGGCGTTAGCCTATGCGTACGCCACGCCACATTTGGAAAGAAGTGGTGGGTAGATGCCCGTCCACTTGGCACTCTGCTAACGGATTCAGCTCTGACCAAGACCTTCCCAGCCTGTGAATTTATCGAGGTGCAAACAAAGCCTTTGAAAATAGAAGCCTTTCTCTCTTTCCCCAAACATGTACATACTCCAGCCTGGAATTACTTGCACAGGTGACTTCCATCATGGAAGGGTCAGCCTTGGGAGTAAGGGGTGTTAGGGAAGTTGGGGAAAACCTAGAGAAGAATAATAGCATTTCTATGCCATCCTATTAAATGTGAGAAAATTGGTTTTGGTAACATGAATAATAGCAGTTATTTCCAGATGTTTAAAAAGTGAAGTCTCCAGGGTTTATTAAGAGTTCAACTAAGTTTCTCAGAGAAGAAGCTAGTAGAAGAAAAGAGGAAGCAGTACTAGAGATTTACAATATAAGTTATTGAGAGAATTAACATATCAAATCGAATCGGCTCCTTAGAAAATGGCTCTTTGAAAGCTGGATGGTCTCCTCACTGCTCAGAACAAGGACTGTGGGTGTGTGTGTTTGTTGTGTATGTATGTCTCTGTCCAGACCTCTAGGTAATGTCATACTGCCAGCTGGTTATTGAAAAAAGATACTGAGAATCAACTTTTTTAGACATGTATAAGTCTTTTCTACCGTTCAAGAAAAACATGCTACTCATGTACTTTAACAAATAGTGACTGGCTTGCTATAAAATCAAGAATTGAGGCAAAAATCAGCTTCTACTAAGAGCTAGAATTTAATGTTCACAAGTGGTCAGTGGAGAACCAGCTATTCCACATTGCCTTTTCTTTCCTGTATCGATAAGGAAAAAATAGTATGGTTGTGCTATTTAGTGTCCTTAGATATTTAGATTTTCTGGAGAAAGTAGTTTGAATCACTTAGTTCAAACAGTGAGAGGAAGAAAGAAACCACAGGAAGAACAAATAGGCAAATAATTTTAGCTCCAAATCACTATGCAAACATGGCATATAGTAAAAATTGTGGCATAAAAGAGTTACAGAATATTAAAATACAAAACTGTAAGGTTAATGTCCTTTTTAATCCTTTTGAGCTCTCAACATCATATATACTTTTTTTCAAATTACTCCCCCATTTAGATACTTTTCAAATTAAAATGAGACACGCCTCACATGCACACTACCAACATGTGCACACGCACAATGGGCCGTCTGAAACTTCTGTGTCGATTCACTAGTATCACAGCTGTGTTCGCTGGTGAGCAATGCCCAGGCAATTTAATTCACGGAAAGAGAAATCACTTATGGTTCGTACCTTGACAAATTGACAAATTTTTGCATTACATTTCGGTTATGGAAGTTTTATCTTTTCCCCACTGATATCGTGCACTTTCATTTCTGCCCCAGCATTGTGTGAATTTTACATTCGCTCTCTGCACACTTGGAGAGTTGGATATAATACCCGGAGCTGACTTCCTACACGTACATTCTCTGAACATTCAGTGCAGATTGTTCACGTCGTATGTTATCTTTTTACGGTCTTGTGACTCCGGCCTGTACAGGCATTCAGTCGAACCCCTGACTACAGACAGCTGACTGGATAGAGATGACGACGTGGGGGAAAAAAACTTCCATTGTTTAGATTTCTATCAGAGGATATAAGAATACTTAATTTCTTTTTATCTCTAGGGCTTTCATTATCATTTAAATTTCATTTTACATTAATTGATCAGGGATTAGTAAAGCCATTATGCAGAAATTAGAATAAGACAAGCCAGATGGAATGAATAATTCATGAAGTCCAATTACGTTTTATTTCTGGTGTACTTTCAAACTTGCCTCTGACTTCTGTGCTATTTTGATGTGACAATATTCACTAGAAATCAAGAGTGCCATTTTAATCTACTGCATCCCTCCGAGTGGAAGCATTTGCATGCAGTGAGGGTGTGCTAATGCATTTCCCCCAAAAAACACCCTTTTCAGGGCTCTTAGAAATACTGGATGATCTAATAGAAAATGTGATTCATCTTAGAAGGTTTAGGGTAGAAAATTGAGCCACACCAGTCCACCTGACTTGGGTGCACTGACCCTAGGTAGACAGACTAGAGTCTTAGAACCCTGAGATTTTTCACTTCTCTGAACATCTATAAATCCCCTTAAAATATGTTCCCATTCTCCGCCTCAAAGGAGCCATTTGGTCTAGCGTTGGACTGGAAGCAGAATTGCAGCTACAGACAATGACCACGAGGTGGCAGGCGTTGCCTTCGGTGCAAAGGGTTCGGGGGCCACCTGGACTGCAGGGGTTTGCAGAGCATCCGCGCGGGTCGGATCCGGGCAGAAGGACCACGGCTGAGTTTGGGCTCCAAGAGACTTGCAAAATGTAGGGAGGCTGGAATTCCGAGCTAATGGGCAGTCCCGTCCACCTGCCTGGAATGCCTCTGACGACGTTGTCTGAAACCGCCTCCCCAACCCCCCACCACCGTCGGTCCCAACCCCCCGGCCCCTTAAGAGCAACCCCCCTCCACCCTGGTATTTATTTATGCCACTGGACAGTTCTAGTCACATTAAAGCCGCGGTTCACCTTCTCGAGGACTTTCATCTCGGGAAGTTTTATGACACTTTGTGAATGTGCAAAGTTTTTAATTAGGCTTGCTAGACAGCCCGAGGCAGCAGCAGCGCCACAAAGTCTTCACGGTCTCTCTGCCTTACAGCACAACAAGCCGCTCTACTCCTTTGAAGACAATGCCGACTATGTGTACGACGTCATGTGGTCCCCAGTGCATCCCGCGCTCTTTGCCTGCGTGGATGGGATGGGGCGCTTGGACCTCTGGAACCTCAACAATGACACTGAGGTGAGCGGCGGCGCAGGCGCGGGGACGGGGGGACTGGGAGGGGGCGCAGGCGGCCTCTCTCTGCAAAAAAACGGCCTTTTGGACAGACCCTCCAATTGCAGCTGGGCTGTCGACCCCCGTTCTTGATTGCTCTGAAGAGAATTGGCGAATGCATTAGCAAAAAAAAAAAAAAAATCATTTAATAATCCCACTTCATCCCTAAACCGTGGCAGGTCCTGGACAATTGACGACCCTTTTTTGCAAGGAGCAAAACGATACTTGTTCAATGCTTTTCCCCTAAGGGAAAGGACACACAGGCATATTTCAGAGCGGGGCTGAAATAACTCTATTGGCCAACATTTGGGAAAAGTAAGATTTTTGTGGACACTGATTTTAGACTGGGCTTTTTCTAAAAGGATGATTTGTCAGTGTTCGATCTTTGTACAATTCCCATTTTCAATTCATAGAAGATGATTCTGTTGACTGTTTAGATCCAGATCCAGCCTTCACTTAATTTTTACAAGGTCAGTAATCCTTGACTTAAGATGCTGACCTCGAAGGCAGACTTTTCTACAATAGTTTCCAAATCTGAACACATATGTTAAACTATTTATTAAAAATCAAGATTTTAACGTGCCCTGATTTACAAGTGAAAAATAGCCATTTTTTTTAAAAAATGATGATAAAGAAATACTCTTTAAAAATTAGGCTCTGTGTATATTTGTTTTAAAAATTATGTCATGTGCGTTATTTCTTTTTTCCACTCTCAAAATTACTGAGGTGCTAATTTGGTTATGTGGTTTTTTTGTTGGCTTTTTTTAAAATATGAATATTAAATGCCTTTCAGTTTAATAAAATAAAATGTTCTCTTCATCATTTCCTGGTCTCCGATTTAGGGCAACTCTCCATAAATAAGAATGGACAGGTAAGAGGAACAAGTGTTGCAAACTATATGTCAAGAGGAGAACAAGGGAAAGCTCTTTTGAAGTGTTTTGAGCAGGAAACAGCTCAGCCTTTTTAATTAGGAAACTTACAGCTGGAGGATATGAGGAGGAGCAGACTCCCCTAGTATTTTTTTTGTGTGTGGGAGGGGGCAGGGAAATATCTTTCAGGTGTTAGCATTGAGTCACTGTATCTTGCAAGATTATGTACATCCCTATCTCATGCCCAGTAGTTACCTTTTTAAAATATTTTAATTCATCTATTTTTTCTTTTTGCTAGAAGAACTATGTGTGTGACAAGGATAAGAGTTATGTAATGAAGCATCTTTGAAAATAATTTAAAGACATGAATATACGCAATGCCCATTTATTTGGATGTGAAAATGTTCATAACATTATTGCTTTTCATAGAAAGATGTTATTACTCCACATTGTAAGTTTCCCAAAGTCTTTCATCGCTGTTGATTAAAATCATATTGCCCATATCTTCTAAAATAAACTCATTCACTCAAAGCAACCAAAAAACACACGCTTTCCAGATTGACTGAAGAGATTCCCTGTATCAGAAATCAGACCTAGTAGAAGTGATGTTTCGGTAATACCCAACCACAGTGCAATGGGAGTGAGTGTTCTCTACACTCTTTGATAATTCCTGTGTAACTGTTTTGGTTTTTTTTTTTGGGGGGGGAGGGGGCGTGCGTCAGCTTTTTAGGTAAAATGAAATTAATGTCTCAATACCGCCAAACATCATTTTGCCCTTCTTTTTCTCTAGGTGCCAAAAGACAGCCACATAAAAGTTTTTTAGCGAAACAATTCAACAAATCGTTGCTGGACATGTGAACCATTTAGTGTTGCGATAAACTTCCTTCTTTTCCAACAGCAGCTGATAGACTGAGTTTGATCCAAATGCAGTAATGAGCTGAGCACTTTCGAAAACCCTCAGCTTATTTTTGCTTTCTATCAAGTTGAACAAGATTTTTCAAATATTTGTGAGGTTATGAAGTAGATTTGTTTTCAAAAGAACCTGAAATCCCAGTGTTTTGTTGTTATTCAGATTACTGTGCTTTTATACCAAGTTGTCCCAACTGCTCCTCTGCCAGAGTAGTTTATACTCGTGGACCTCTGTACAGTGTAGTAACTCACGCTGTATAGATCCCGTCTTTGCAGGTGAAATGATTGAGCCTTAAAAACTTGTGAAAATATTTGTGAAGCTGAAGGAAAAGAGTAGGAGAGACAGACGGTAGAAAGATTATTTTCTTTATGGATTCATGAACATTTGAAAGGTCATTACTTGGCAGAGCTAATATATTTTATCAATTCCTTCGTGCATTCGATAATTTATTAGCATGTAGAGTCATTTTCTTTACCATTTATAATATCTATGGAAAGAAGAAGGTATTTTTAAATGGTTAGAATATTAATTGATTCACTTTGCTACATTACTTAATTCCAAATAAATAAAATTCTTTAAAATGTATTAGGAATAATTTAAAATGTATCAAAAATCAGTTTCTACAGAGTGATTAGTTTTTTACCATACTCATATTAGGATTAAACATTTTTATTCAATTTTTGAAATTATTCATAGATAAAATCTGATAATGGGTAATGGTAAAGTATAGTCCTGTTTGAATTCTCTAAGTTATGGAGTTCAAAATTAATTCTGAAAAACCCTATAGCTGAATCTCGGATTTGTTTTCTGAGTAGCACACTAATAGTAAAATGTTTTGACAGAATTACAACCCATCTAAATTCATATTGTTTTGTTCTTTGAAAGGGATGGTTAAAAATTCAGGCTCCAGCCTGCACAGCAGGTACCTTTATTGTAGAAATTGTGTATTTAAAAAAAAAAAAAAAATAAATGAACTGGGGATTTGTGTTTTACATTTTTTGCTCACAATTGACATACCGTGATTTAAGCGGGTAAAAGAATTCTATTGATTTCAAGATAAAGTTTAAACATAGATTCTTACATCTGATGGAGTTTTTATTACTATTTTGAAGATAGGTATTGGGTCAATAATCTCGTACCAACAGATGGTTCAATTCTGGGCTGCACGGAATGCTGGGGGTTCTCGGGCACAGTGCCACGCCACGCTTCACCCCCACCCAGCTCGCCAGTTAGACTCAGGTTTTAGGCAGTGGTCCGATGATCTTGGTGGCCCTCTTTTCACTACATTTTTTGTCTTAACGTTTACCTTCTTTATTTTTTTTGATGGCCCATTATCATTTCTTGTTCAACATTCTTGTAGAAGGCTTGGAAATCTGACCTTCATAGGGATAAACTTCCAACCTTAAGGACAAGTTCACACAACCGATGATGGAGAAAGGGCAGGCCCACTAACATACATTTGTTTTTTTCAAATACTAAGGTTCTTCTAACAAATACGTCAGGTGATATCAGCACCTCTGGTTCACTTTAATCATAATTATTATTTTAATTATCAACATTATCAGATTTCATGTGTTTATTAGCGGAGATATAAGACCTTTTCTGCAAGCAGGTGCTGCCTCTGTCCATCCAGCTATCACCCTGGGGCTTTTCCAAAGGTTGGGAGCACTTCCCACATCCCGGGACTGCCAGGAGGAGGACAAACAGAAAGGAAAAAAGTGGGGGGGCCGGAATTTGAGGTTTTGAAGTCTCTCACCTGTGTACTTTTTCTTCTTCTGATTCATCCCCTCCCTGATGAGGTTTTGAGGGATCAATACACACTTTTTCCCCTGAAGACTTTTATTCCACCATACACTCCCCCTTTATAATGCCTTTATAATGTCCTCAATCTTGGTAAATCCTGAAATGTCTCTCTCCCTCAATCCATAAACCACGACCTGATTGTGAAATATCCCATTGAGCTGCTATGTTTGTGTGTACATCAGATGCACCTCCTACCTAATCTGAAGAAGTATTTATGTCACTCACTACCCACTGATTGTGGGGGGAAAAAAACTCTCCTCTTTTCATTTTTCATTTAAGTGTCTCCTCTGTACCCCTCAGTACAGTAGAGTATATGATTTAAGAACAGTGAATCCTTTTGCTTCTGCACAGGGATGGATACTACTCCATGCACAAGAAGGCAGTGGTGACTCATCCAGTTAAATGTATTTTTAAATTCATATTCAGAGATTCTTTCGTAACCTCTTCGGCAGGTTCCAACAGCAAGTGTGGCCATTGAGGGGGCTTCTGCCCTGAATCGTGTTCGCTGGGCTCAAGCTGGCAAAGAAGTGGCTGTTGGGGACTCAGAAGGCCGTATTTGGATCTACGATGTTGGAGAGGTACATGTTATTTTGTGGGGAGGTTTTTTTTTTTTTTTGACTTGTATATCAAATTTAAAGACCTAGTGAAATTATTGATAAGACTTTGGGGGCCACAAGATCACTCTTGAATGTGTTTGCAAATATTCATGGACTTCAGTAGGAGTTTGGTGAGACCTCGTTAGGGCCTAATTTGGTCTTCTGTCTGCATGCACAGGACACTGTAGGTAATGGTCCAGGCTCAGTTCAGAGCGTGAGGAATTACCAGCTCTCCTGGGTTGAATCAATGCACTTCCCACCCATATCACGAGAATGCAAGTCTGCCAAATTCATCATGCAAACATCGCATCTGGAATTTGGTGTTTACTTTAAAAAGTCAAGTTTTAGTTGATATGCTCCATTAAAATGTAAACTATTACTCTTTAATTATAAAATGTGGCCAGTGAATCAGAATTTTGTACCATTTTTATAGTATTCAAAGTAATGTATGAAATATTGACCTCTTTGGTACATCTTTTACATGATACAGGTTGAGGCAAAAGTAGGTTTACAATTGTGAGTGCTCAAAATACAGTTTATTGTTGTATTACTATTTATTAATTATATTATTTTCCAAACCTACTTTTGCCCCACCCCGTATGTATAGTATTCCTTGCCCGGGCTGGTGTGGATCAGTGGATTGAGCACTGGCCTGTGAACCAAACAGTTACTGGTTCAATTCCCAGTCAGAGCACACGCCTGGGTTGTGAGTCAGGTCCCCAGTAGGGGGCGCACAAGAGACAACCACACATTGATGTTTCCCTCCCACTCTTTCCCCTTCCTTTCTCCTCTGTCTGAAAATAAATAAAATCTTAAAAAAAAAAAAAAAAGCATTTCTGAACATCATGGCACATGTCAATGGAAAAAACTACATCTTTTATTTCAGTAAAATCTCTTGGAATTGTTATACTGTATTTAATGACACATTATCAATCACTTGTACTGAAGCATATCTGTTTATTTTTACTCTGTGAGAAAGTGTTGACAAAAACCTTCATTTCTGATGGGGTTAAAGGATTTTTTCCTTAAAGACAGAAAACATTGAACTTCCAAGCAAAACAAAATGAGAGTGTTGTGTAATGCTCTTTTGGCATAATATGCATGTAAGATTTTCATTTGGGGAGGAGGATGTACCACACTTGTAGTCATAAACGTCTTCAACCCAGGAAGTGCTCAGTGAGTGCCTGGTAGGTGGACCTAGCTGCTCACAGGGAGAAGGGTTCTGTATGGTTTCATCAATCAGCTCTAGAAATTTGGCAATCCTAGATGGTTTGTTCTACAGTGGAACTTCTAATGACATATTATATGTGTGGTTGAGGTGATTGTGTTGAAACAAGGTAAATGATGTTGTTTTTGGAATTTTTAAAAATTCAACCAGAGACAGAAATGGAATGACTTTAGAAGTAGAAGTTTTCTCTTTGGGGATGCACGACTCTAAGTAAAAGAACTGGGAGAATCTCTCGGCTTCCCTGCATGTTTTCTGTTTCATTAGACACCCCCTCAGCTACTCCTGATGCCACAGGCCGGGTCATTCCAACGGCAGCAGAGAGGTGGTTAATATTTACCCCCAGTGTTGAAGACCCAGCTGGTCTGGTGGCTGCTGATCCGGTGTGTTGGCGTTGGGAAACGGAATCCCCTCCCAGTCAAAAATACTGCCGATAGTTTCGCAGCAGTATTTTCTTCAATGGGTATTCTTTATATGCAGTACCTCTCATTAAAATAAGACTAAACAACAGCAAAAACAAGTACTCTTTATTGGTTCATTTACTGAAAAATTTAAAAAGTAGCAAAGAAGGAAAATATAAACAATCAAGTTTCTTTTTTATCCATCTTTCTTTCTTTTCTTTGTTTATAACAAGTGTAATAGTGGGAGAGAAATAGAGGTGGAGACCTGTCAGAGAAGAAATGGCAGAAAGTAGATGAAATTTAAAAACCTTTCTCCATCTACCTCTTTCCTATACATAATATCCCTTAACTCTTATAAGATTATATGCAACACTGTTTTATCCAGAGGGCTATAAAGCAGAATAATTTAACAGCCTAATTTATTCAAAGGCAGGTCTTTTGAAAAGTCTGTGTGTTGACCACAAATATCATATATAAAATATATTTAATAAATGCACATATATATGTAGTTTTATATATTTACATATATACATACTTACAGACACTATTTCTCTGCAATAAGAAAACACAAAATATATATATACAGAATTTTCTGTGATAAAGTGGTTTATACTTGGTGGACAGAATTACTTGAATACTGCTCATTTGGGGAGTATGACTGATTTTGCAAAAGTTGTTTTGGCTGATGTGTGGCTGCTAAAACTTCTTGCTAGGTTGCTATCATCATTTCTAAACTGTAAAGTGTTGCTGTACTCATATGTCTATTATTGTAGGCATACGATTGGCAGATCAGGCTGGTTTTCATTTTTGTATTATTGCCCTTACTTTTCTAAGTGATATTACAGACTATAGAAATGCCGGCAACTATAGGCCAGACTCGCCTATTGTCTGGAGTCTAGACAGGCTATAGAAAAATCTCGGTGACATATAATAGGCCAAACAATTTGTGGGGTTGTTTATCCCTACAAATGCACTACCAGAGGAAACGAAAGGATATACTATTTTATTGAGAATAGGTGATTTTATAATCTAGCCCTTTTCTGAATGACCAAAAACCAGGATAGGCTTGTACGTTTGCGCAGTTCTTTCCCTATTGTTTGATCATACACAAAGCAATCTGCAGCCCAAAAAGATTCAGACTTAACAAGATAATTTTGTCTTAACTATCAGCGTTTTTTTTCCCCTTCAGTATTTTTGTAAGGTACTTACACATTTACTTCATATTTATTTCTGGGGAAAAATACAGGGGAGGTGTCTTTTTCTCTTTGCTCATCTCGATATCCTATTCTAAATCTCTGGAAACCAATTCTGTAGAGGCTTCAGGTGTGGGAAGGAAAAATGGGCTGTGTAGAGCTGAGCTCAGCGGAAGCCTACTCCTAACAGGTGGTGGATCCCTTCAGGGGCAGGGGGTGCCTGTCCCTGAAGGGATCCACCTGGTTGTCATTCCTGTCATCTCCTTCACCAGCCTAGAACTGATGAAGTACCACTGTGCTTAGGAGAGAGGGGCACCCTCCCCACAGTGCCTGCCCTGCCCTGCCCTTCCAAGTCACCAGAACCACAGAAAGCGAAAGTGCCTTCACGGCCAGCTGGCCCATTTACAATGTGAGGTCTGATCTGGGGCTGGTGCTGGCTGACCATAGGGAAGGGGTTTGAGCAGGAAGTGATTTTAAAAGGAAAAAAAATACAGAGGAAGAAAGAAAATATCAGGATCAAGAAAAATATGAGAATCAGTGTGCTAGTAGACTATGCTACCATTCTCTGTGTTCAACACTGGCCCACTGGTCCCTTTAAAACTGAACCCCTCACTAGGGTCATGCTGGCCTTCGGAGGGAAAACCTTGTTTTGTGGAAGCCTCCAGGAAGGGAGATGAAATGCTTACAGTCCACTTTGTTGATCCATTTTTCTTGCACATCAAACGCTGAATAGGTGTCTGCAGGAACACCTCTCACATTCCTTCTCCCACAGCTGACTCGGCTGGGAACCGGGCTGAGGACAAAGGAGCGGGCAGCAGGTTACCTCTTGCCAAGGTCCTGTTCCAAGAGGGAGTCTGGCTTCACGGTGTGCAACCTTGTGGGCCCCATGCTTAGAAGAGCCCTGAGCTTGCTTCGCTGCTCTGCTGTCATTGTCTTGCAATCATTAAGAAAAATTTTAACAAAGTACCCCACCCCATTTTCCTTTTGCACTGGGCCCTGCAAATTCTGTAGCCAATCCTGACCACAAGAGTATTGGTTTTAATACCACTCATGATGCAAATCAGAAATGACAAATTTTGGCCTTGACCTAGATCATTAGGAAGAAGGAAAAATCCTTAGAAATGTGGTTAAATGTAGTACATGCCATATGTTCTTCTTATTACCCATTTCTTAAGGCCATCTAAAAATTTTGAATTAAAATAGCAATGACTTTACATTACAAACATCATGAGGCCAATAAAAATAGATCTGAAACCATATTGGATATTCTAATTCTCCCCACAACCCTATTTCGATTACACCGTAATTTTAACTGAAAGTCTAATGGAGTTTTGGGTAAGTGCTCCATCATGCCTGTTAAGGTTGGAGTGGGGAGGAGCTGCCTTTGTCTGGCCCCTCCATTGGCGAGAACTCCCTGAGGAGAGACATCTGCGACATCGCTACTCAAGTCCAGGTAGATGTGCGGGCCAGGTGAAACAGACTCCCACCTGGAAGAGCACTGCAGGAAGGCACCTGGTGTCCCCATGGTTAATGATTGTCTGTGCCCACTCCTGTCCCAGCTGGACTGCGGCTGCTGCAGGGAGCCCCAGCACAGTGTCCCCATGATCGCATCCTCCTCTCTTATCCTCCGTGACTTTGAAGATGGTGGCAGAGAGCAGTGGCTTGAATCCAGATTTACTGATACAATTTCTTATGAACCTCAGAAGGGGTAAACAGAGGATTGGGTAGGAGCTCACTGAAATCACTGGATTGAGTCTGTCCATCCTTCTTTTTTTTTTTTTTTCTTTTTTGTTACATTGAAATGGCAAAGGCATGAGTAATAGCTCCAGACCTACGACTCAGGAGGTAAAATTTGAAACAACAGAGCTTTCAGGTGGGCTGCATGGTTTGTGTATACAGCACACATTTTTGGTTGTTTGAATTCAGCATTGTATCTGGAGAATGTACTGTACACATTTATTTTCACAGAAAGGGGTCTATTTCCTTTGCGGAGCAGGTGCTTAATTCCCATTAGCATAAATGGAAGTTATGTGAAATCAATGAAAGACAGAGAAGACCACTTGTATTATTTGGCTATAATTTTATTCTATTTATACATCTTAAAAGTTACTTAAATAGACAGTGGTGGCATATAGCATTTAAATGTTCTAAGATCTAAAATAAGAAATGAGCCTAGCTCTTGAATAAGTTTTGAGGATTTTTCTCTCCATACTATGGAATTGTAGTCTGTTTGTTTTGGAGTTGTATGATTCCTTTCAGTTAGTTGAAACGTAGATAAGATAACAAGTCATAAATTAACTGTAAATATAACCTGAAAATGTTGAGTGTATTTTGCTTCGGAATATACTCGGAGAGAGCTGTTAATCATGGTTGAGTTTTTTTAATGATGTGTGAACACACATATTCTAAAGAATTAAACATAAAAATCACCCACTGCCGTGGCTCCTTTACTGAAGAGCAAGCATTTCCATGTATGTGGAGCTGATTTGAATAGCACATGGGCCGGCGAGTGTAGAATTATTCGCCGTCCTGATGATTGATCGCCAGCCTATCTACCTGTCGTCCCTGCAGACGTGTTTCATTGCCGGGGCCCGCTGCCGCAGTGCAAGCGCGGGTGCTGCTGCGCAGGCCCAGGTGTCGTGACTGTGCCTTGACCACCGTGTTTGCCGCTTCTCTGAATTAGTTAGAATGCTGTTTGCGGCTCCAGTTTTGAAAGAAGCAGTTTATCTTCCACCTCCTATTATTTCGTTTTCCATTAACCTCTTCCAGTAAAGATTTTGTTTTCCATTGTGAAAAGCACAGAGAAGTTTCTAATCCCCAAGTATGTTTCTGCAGTAGTCCAATGATAAAAATTCCAAAATCATGTTCAGCTTAAAGAAGAGTATGAAAAATAAAATGGCAATGTGAAATCTGTAATTTGGAAGCTGAATGCATCTTACCAACCTGGCTCTATTTGTTGGGTTTCCCACTCACTAATCACCTGAGAAAACGTGCATTCGTCTTTACGTTTTAACCCTGAACTTGGGCAACATTCGGATACCTTGTCTGATATGACTATTTGGGGACCAGTCATTTATCATAAACTTCAGTAAGTACAATAAATTTGACACTTGTTAGTAGAGTAAAAGGTCCTTGGAAAATTCTTAAACAGGAAAGATGCAAGTGAACATGAGAAATCAAATGTAACTTCTGAAAATGTAAAGCATGATTTAAATGTTCATTTAAATGTATTTTAAAGCGGAAATGAAAACTTAGAGTGAAAAGTTCATTAGGAATCCCAACAGGAAAAACGACCTGTGTAAGACAGTTTGGAGCGATGCTCGAGGCGTACGGTACAGGGACCCTCACACAGGGCTCCCTGGCCAGCTAGAGTAAGAATAAAGGAGAGTCCCTGAGCCATTTCTCCTGCACTTTGAATAGCACTTTGCTGTAGCAGCATCTGAGAAACTGGAAGTGCCTGGAGTTAGAAAGGATTTGAGTGACACAAAATAAATACAATACGTTTATGGTTTTAAGTGGATTACACTTAAGCAATAATTGTTTGCTTTGTGGAACTACTTTGAGTTTTCCAGTAGAACCAGGCCTTCATCAATTTTCCATGAGAAGTTTGTGCCCTGAATATAAATAGAAGATAAATAACCACCCCCTCTGTGGGGAAGGGGATGTACAGAACACAAAATATGAAGTTCACCTGAGATATTGTGGCTAACTCAAGTAAAGTTTCCTTAATAAAACAACCTGCAGTTGAAATCAGTCAATTTAATTACGATGCATTAGGAAGGCCACTCGCCCCTGCTGGTGGCGAACCTGAGAGCAGGGCTAAGCTCTGGCAGCTCCAGAAGAAGGGAGTGGAACTGGGCCTGCTTACCCAAGTCCAGCTGCGACCGCGCCGGACCCTTGCGTTTCTCATTACATGAGCGTGGCCGTAAGTGGCAAGATGCTTTTCTTTTTTTTTTAATGTTTGGAGGCCTTTGCAGCGGCAGTTTACTCTCCAACCAGCGGTGGTGGTCTTTCTTTAGGTGATGAGAAACACTGCTTTGGGCATTTCCTCTGTGGCAGAGAAGACTCTGGCATACACGCTCTCGTGACACCAGACACCTAGATGAAAACCAAAAAGGCACACACTTAGCTCTGCTGATAATACCTAGACGTTTGGTGACTGAGAACCAAAACATCGGAATTCTCAACTGCACTTTTCAGTTTTTGCCTGATTTTGTGTTGTACCAGTCACAATTCTGCGCAGTTAAGTCAAAAAGCACAATAGCCTATTTTTATGGGCAGGTTTGGGGTACTAAAAATATAATTACATAAAATAGCCTACTTTGAAATAATAAATTAATTCATTTCCTTTTCATAATGAATTATAAGTATTTGAAATAAAATAATTAGGTTAAAATGTATGATTGTAATTTTAGTATTAACTTGATTTCTTCTCAGAAAAGCGCTTAATTTAAAAAAGAAAAGAAAAAGCACTATTCTAATTAACGTTATAATTACTCATCTTATAGTGAATGTAGTAGCAGTGGCTTTCATTTGGATAATTATATATGTAAAAGATCATGATTAGACTGATTATAAATAGTGTGCTTATTCAGGTAGCATTAGTTTATAAAAAATAGATTTATAGGATTAATATTTTTTCAAGCCACTTTTTTTCTTAATTGATAAGAAAACACTTAGACTTGTTATGTATTATGGAGTAGTTGACTCAATGAAAACCCTAATATTTAATTTTATAAAAACCAAATTAATGTTTGCATAGTAATTTGCAATATTCAATGAAATTCATATATTTCCCATTTTGGTGGCAAACGGCCTATGAATATAAACCCTCTGAAGCAAGTGCCAGTTTGTATAATTAGTCATCTTTTATGATTCTTCTGTGGTTTCAAGCTGTCATCTTCAATAGCAGTTTGGATTTTGAAGCAGTAGCTAATTATAGTGTTAATTTTTTTTATGGCTGACAAAATTGTGTTTAGTTTTAGAATTTCAAAACTGTTAAATTTTATCTTGAAAAATTACTGCCTAGAGCAGTAGCCTCAAATCACGGCTCAGACCAGCCGAGCATGAAGCGGCTCTAGTTGTAGATGCACAGTGACCCGGATAGAAATGAGGAGGTGTCCATTTCTTCCACAAATGTGTGTGCTGCTACTGATGTATCTAAAATGTAACAAGAAGGCCACTATCTGCTTAGGCATGTGTATGTGTAAATATTTATGCCCCATATAGATTGGAAGTAAAGAAATCATTATATTCTAATTTCAAGGGAAGGTATGCATGAGTTTTTGAGAATGTCAACTATCAGAAAATCTTCTACATTTTTAAAACAAATTATTTGTCATTTCAGGAGTCTCAAAGCTGAATATTATAGAAGAAATTTTTGGCTCTTACTTTTTTGGCTGGCAACTAAAACTGATCACTGGTTCATTCCCTAAGAGCTGTTGCCTTTATGGACAGCCTACAGTTTCTCCACATGTAGATGGAATCTTTTGTATTTATTTGTCTGAGCAGTAAGGACCGTTAAGTAAAAAGCGAACATCTAGTATCCTAAAAACTAGCCACCCTTTTGATGTAGGGGGACAGAATCACTTTGGCAGACTTCCTTTGGTTAATCACTTTCCTCAGGAGAGTTTCTAATCTTTAGAAGTAATTTAGAACACACACAGAAACACACACAAAGTAAATACAGTTGTTCAACTCAATAGGACATCCTGGTCTAGCACAGTGCCTGGCACCTAACAGGCACTCAGTAAATATTTGGGTGAATGAAAGTTTGACAGGTGAAAGTTGAAGGTTAAGGGAAAGCATTCAGAATGCAGCTCCAAGTTGGCTATAAATTAATGGGCAGGAAAAAATAATCCATTTAATTATGGTTGCACAGAAAAGGATATATAGAAAATACATTTAGAAAAGATTGCTTGTCTTTCCTTCCAATCTCTATTCTGGTTCCTCTCCCCTCCTGTGCTTGTAAAAGTGAGCAATTGGCCACTAGTGTAATGCAAGCCTAACAGTTGATTGAAATAGTTATCAAACCACTGGAAAAATGCTTCATTTTCATTGTGCTTTTTTTGGACACTATAGATATGGTAAATCGTGGACTACATTATAAAAATACCTCTTTTATGCCCAAACATTCAGTAGGAGGAAATGACATTTCTTTTATTACCTTGGTAAATGTTTTTAAGGTGTTTAACAGTAAGCCTTCTCTTTGTCAAAACTGCTTAGATGCAGTGGTTGCTAGGAATTTACTAGAAAACCCATAGTTAGTAATATCAGGAAGAGAAGGGATATATGTTTAGTGAGCTAACATGACAGATCGGCTCGAGTAGCACATGCTTTTTCGTTTCCCTGTCATTTGCTTGATCTTTTGTGTTATGGAAAAAGAGTGGCAATTGAAGTTTAAAAAGTTTATTTTCCATTATTGCTTATCAGCCAATGTTTCCAGCATTTCTCCCATCTTTTGGACAGAGAAATAGATTGTTCCAAATAATAGGAAAAAAATAATGCTTAAGAGATTTCCAAAGAAAGGAGGGTGATAAAAGATTTTAATACAAACGTGAACAAGGTCATCTTCGTGAATTAACTCTTTCTTCTTCAGCTGTGTGATTTTTCCCTCCCTTCACAGGTAAAAAAAACTTCTGAATTTCATCATGCTTCCTGTAATGCTCAGTTTTGACGTGAAGAATATTTTAGGGTTTTTTTTTAAGTATATTGTTTAAAAATGATTTATTTCCTTTGATGTTTGCTGGTTTATTGAAATTAATTAGACCCATATTTGTTACTATTTACTTTTGACTTTCATGCCCTACCTTTATTTCTTTCCTTAATTGAGTGGTAATGGATTTTTTAAAAGTGTTGTTCTAACAAACATGCTATAAAAGTTAACCACTCACTTAAAAATACAAGGAAGAGGTCTTAGGCAGAGAGATCTCAAGCTTCCTGGGTGGGTGAGGGTTCCCCTAGAAGGGATTTTCAGATCAAAGAAATTCTTTTTTTTAACTAAATGTAGTCAGATATCATCAGACGACTACAGGTTAGCATGCTGTGAAATTTCACAGAAATTTTAACCCACTGACTAGTTAATAGCAGATGCGCCAGAATGGAGATTAATGTAACTTCTACTTTCTGGACTTCTCTAAACTGCTGTAAATACTAAGTTACCACACAGTATATCTTTTTGTGGTAGAAAACTGCAGTGTATTTACGCCCTCTGTGGACTGCATTCTAGCTTGGAATTTTGGTCCGTGGTTTTATCCATTGTTACCAGTGATGCTAGACTCTCCCAGGAGTTAAATACAGTGGAGCTGTATTTATGTGAAGCAAGTACGCTCGGTCGTTCCAGCGGCTGTTCCATTGCTTATTACCTCCCACTTTGCTTCCATCTGTGTGTGTGGCAAAGGGAATTGCCCTAAAAAGTATAGGCTTCCTCTGAACACAAGCGTGTATTTGTGTACCAGTAACTCCACAATCTCCTGAATTGGGGTGCCATTAATAATTGTACTTTTTAAAAAGCTTTTAGAGCTTAAGGGGGTTTAGCAGTGGTTCTGTGGAAAGCCACGTTTGCCTCCTTGGTTTCTGTAAATGCACTAACAACAACAACAACAAAAAAAAATCAATGCATATTAAAGTGAAAAGGTAATTTGTAAAATATCTTTCTTGCAGAAAACTTTACTATTTAGGCTACTACAGAGGGTGAAGTGTTGTGTCTGTTCAGAATCCATGGTCCCAGGCAGTTTTTTAATGACCCCATTTAACTGAAAGATTACAAAGATGCTGATTATAAACACACATTACAAAGATGCTACAAACACACACCCATGGAATATTTATCCTGAAGCCTAGAGACCTACTCACTTTAATTTGTTTTTCATGCGTGATATATATGAGAAACCAAATTGAAATTACAGGACACTTTTCTGTCTTAATTATCAAAAACATTTTTGTAATTAACCTACTTTTACACTCAGCCATGCCTGAGAGGGATGTTTTCACCATAAAAAATACAGCGTTGGGTGAGTTGGAGGGACTGCAGATCAAGCAGCTTTTAGAATCAGCTGTGAGGTTCTATAAACCCTTTACAAATACTCCCCAGTGAGGGAGGCTTGACTGAGGACTGTTCAGAATGGTTGGCCACGTGCTTATAAAAAGAGACACATGAATGATATTTGTGTGCGTAACCCTGATTGTAAAAAGCCATTTGATTTTTATAACAGCAAGTTCAGTGGTTACAGAGCCTTATGACTGGAGCTAGAAATGTAGATTCCCACTGTAGAAAGTGCTGCAACAAAGGATCGGTGAGATAAAGCTGTATGAGTCATGTTTGAAAAATAAAAAATACGTATGTATATGTGTACATATGTGCACATTGATGAAGCATAATGACACTTTAAGTTTGATTTTTAAAAAACATTCAATGAAAAGTGGCCTGACAGAATTTTTCTTGTGATAGGAAGGAACCCTTTCCCACACCGAGCTCGTGACATTTAGCAATTACTGAAAGTGTGACTATTTAGGAAATGATTTATGTGGGTTTTTAAGAAAAATGTTATAAATTATAAGGGATGCTTCTAAAAATGCAGCTCTGTATAGTTGAAAAGAAGAAAATGAAAGAACGAAAAGATGGAAGGAAGCAAAAAGTAAAAAGAAACAAAAAATGGAGGAGAGGGGAATAAGCATTAAGAAGGAAAACCATTGTGTATTCGGGTGTATAAAGTGCCAAAAACATTATATGCTAAGCTCTTTTTTGTCACAATTAAAATTCACAATGGTCCTAGGAGGCGGGTCTCAAAATTTTTTCCTCACAAATGAAGACGTGAACACCAAAAAGATTAAAAGAAATTTCCTAAGAGCACACAGCAAATAAGTGGCAGCGCCTGGGGTGGGGCATGCATGATCTGACTGATATCTGAGAACTCCATGCTCAGAATCTAGTTATTCTGCCGTCTGCGTCTCCCTTGAAGTGCACAAGAAGCTCAGGCAAGACCCCCGTGGTCAGACTGTTGAGTCATTTGGGGACGGGGTGGGGCGGGGTCCAGAAGAATCTTCTTGTCTACTCAAGCAGAGGGGAGGGGACAGATTCACAAGAGCCTCAGAGGTCGTGTGGAGCTGGGGACTAAAATGATCGATTCTCATGAATTTTTCCACAACTTTTACACTTTTGCTTTTTATGAGGATGACCTTCCATCTCTCAAGAATCTTCGAACATTAAAAATAATCTTTAGAATCTTTCTAGCAGGTGATTCAAAACATCACCTGCCTGCCTGCCCTTGTGCCCTGGTATGCAGCATTTCTCAACAGGGTGTGGCCCTCTCTGATTCTCTCTCACACACACACACACACACACACACACACACACACACATACACACACACAAGAGAACACCAGGTGCCAGTTCCCTTGTCCTCAGTGAGCCATTCAGCTCCTGGCCCTCTGCTTCCTGCCCGGTGAAGAGAGGTCATTACCACTTCCTCAGCAATTTCACATACCAAACATCAGATTTAATCCTTAAAGATAACAAAAACCAAACCACACAAACATTGTCAAATTGATAACATTCACTTTCATATCATTTTTAAGAATGTGTTCAATCCAAGTGACAGTTTTAAGAAGAATGTATGTTTATTCCATGGTGTTTTCTTCACCGGATTACCGTTCTCAGCCTCTGACGTCTCTGTTGATGAAGGGGTCAGACACCATCACCCCCATTTTACAGTTGGCGATGAGAGGTTAAGCACCTGGCCACTGTCCGGGACCAAGATGAAAGCAGGACGTAGGTCTCCGGTTCAAATCTGACATTCATTTTAGCTCCTCCTTCTGGCGAAATTGCTACCTCTGAAACTACCTTTTTGGTTCTGGCTGTAAAAATAGTCTATAAAAGGTGGTCACTCCTATAGCTAAGATTTTGTTATCTCAGGAGTCAGAGTCCTGAGTGTTTTGGCATAAATATGCATTATGCATTTAGCAACATTTTAGAAAACAGTCACCTAACATGGAGGTGGGAGTGGGGTGACCAGCCATGGATGAAGCGGAGGGAAAATTCGAGTCATCCCTGACCTTGAATGTGGACTTTGGCCAATGAATTTGAAGGAGGAAAACATTTCCAGATCCATTTTGATTCAGTACAATATGGGACAATTTTTATGAGTCCTTCCTTGAGGTATAAGTATTTTCTTCATGGTGCTTCCAGTAGATTTTTTAATTGATTGAAATGAATCATTGTCATTAGAAACTTATGAATATTTTTTTCTATCAAAAAGGTAATTCTTTGAAAATTATTTTAAACTATTATTTTCAGGGGTAAAAAACCCCCAGAGTGATGCTCTAGATTTAATGCTTTGATAGAAACTTGGAGATGCTGAAGCTATGCCATTAACATGCCATTTGCTTCCTACCACTTGCTGGACATACAGCACATACCAGGAAATGTTGCAGTTGTCACTATAAGAAGGTAAATTTTAGGATTGAGCGAAGACCTGCGAATGAAAGGATCGAGGTTCGATTCCCAGTCAGGGCACATGCCTGGGTTGCAGGCCAGTTCCTGGCAGGGGACTCACAAGAGGCAACCACACATTGATATTTCTCTCCCTCTCTCCTTCCCTTCCCCTCTAAAGATAAATAAATAAAATCTTTTAAAAAAGAAAAGAAAACATGTCCACAAAATAGTTTTTTTTTTAAAGAAGGTAAATTTTAGGTTCTTTTCATATTTCGAATGTCAGTGAAGTTAAAAAAAAACACAACCTATGCCAGTATTCACACATTTTGACCTTAGAAAACATAATAAATTAATTTTCATTTGTACTTCATAGTCATCCTACGGCAGAATGATTCACTGCTATGTCTTCAATTCTTAGCATAGTATCTGGCATGTACTTGATACTCAGTCCGGGCTGATGGAGTCGATTTGTATGCTAGTTAGAGGACATGAGAGCAGAGTTTTTCCTCAGCTAAAAAACATGAGCAAATATTTTTCCTACTTATAATTGAGGTATTATCAGATTAAAAATCTCCTAGAGAGTCTCAGATGCATTTATGTTCATGAGACTCCTTTCTAGCAGCTTCTAATCAGAGAGAACCAGGTGGGAAGGGCCAGGAACCACCAAGCGTAGAAAGGGCAGTGCAGTCCAAACAGATGCTGTTCCAGCCAGAGGTGGAGAATGCAGAGTGATCCTGTTTGTTAGGACACCTGTTTGGCCTCACCTACAAGGAATTCAAATGCCAAAAATTATTAACTTGGAGTGTGGAAACAGCCTGTGAATACACATTCACACACTCAAGCTAAGATTATACATAAAGTGCTTCCCAATGGTAATTCTAATTCTAAAAATGGGGCAAACTGCAGTTCACCTTCTCAATCTAACATTACAATTGATCATCTTGGGTTATTTTTATAGTCAACTAGGTGAACATATATAATAGGATAAGGTAGGTCAATTTAAGTTTCTGGGAGCATATGTGTTTTTATCAGGTTCAATTCTAGAATTTTTTTTCGTGAACCAAAGCAAACTAACATAACTGTGTTATTTATGATATTCTTGAGAGAGAAATACTTGACAGAACAGTGTTTTGAAAAAACAAGCTTCTGATATTTTTCCAAACTAAGTGCAATTTTCGCAAATCAAAAAGAAGACAAGATGTGTTAGAATACTGTGGAACTTTTTGTAAGGGATTATCTGTATTTTTAACGACAACTGTGGGTTTATAATACCATTATTCCCACCACCCCCATGGAGAAGGTTAAATGCAGTTGCATTGTAGGGCATTTTCATTTCTTTATTAGAAACATTTCAATTTAATAAAATTTATTTTTGAAAAGTTACATGTCCAACTTTATATGTCATAAATGGTACTCAATTTTGTTCCCAGCTGTATCTGGACACATATTCAAACTTTAATGTTTCATAATCCTTATTAGTGTCATTTTTTAACAGTTTTGTCATTACTGCTACATGAACCATGTAAATATATCTGCCTGTTTTCTTATTTTGGTATATAGTTTTTCAACATTGATATCAACAAAACATTACATATGGCATCATATGTAAACTTACATTTGTATCAGCATAACCAATAATATAGTATCATGTTTAGAAGCCAAGCTCCCAGTGTATATTGGTCTTTATGAACAATATATTATGTATTATTAGTGAGACCAGCTTTTTTTCAATATTTAAAGTTATACAAAGTTATAAGGTGCTTTAGCTTTAGCTTCTTATAATAGAAAAGTTATAAATACATTATCATGATTAGCTTTTTGTCTCTTCTTGGGCTTTTTTTTTTTGTGTGTGTGGGTTTTTTTTTTTTTTTTTTTTTTTTTTTTTTTTTTTTTTTTTTTTTTTTTTTTTTTTTTTTTTTTTTTTTTTTTTTTTTTTTTTTTTTGGCATAACTTAATCAAGACTTGGAGGAGAGGAAAGAAATAGTAGATCTATTCCCTCATATAAATACAATGCCAACCTTTCCTACCTTTGCTATTTGTTAGCTCTCCTGTATCACTTGTGCTAAGGGCTTCATTTCCCCACTGCCATATTAGGAAAAGAGTTCAAGGTAGGCAAATGGACTGTGAACTTATGTCATTGCCTAAAAACATAATTTGGATTCATTTCAATAACTACGGAAGCATTTAACCATTTAAGAACTCATTCATATGGCTAAATTAGAATTCTTACTGGCACAGCACTTGTCAAAATAAGTAGAACTGACTTCCCCCCACCTATATATCATTTCCGAGATTATACTTTTGAAATATTTAACCTTAACAGTGGAAGGCTAACTAAAGGGGATATGCTTTGTAGAGTAATGGTGTCACTCTCCAATAAGTTGTCTTGGATGGGTCATATTTGAGAATATCATCCCCTATAATAAAAATTTAAAGTTCTAATTGGTTCTATAGAATGGGAAGTTTTTCAGCTGTGGAAGTGATCTCAAAGCTTAGATTTATTTGTTTCCTTGTTTATAATTTTTAAAGTACATATTCATGAGGATGAACGTGCTATTTAATATTCACAGAAAGTGTGGCCAGCACCTGTAGCTGGCACCTGCGCCTATGGAGAAGGATTGTGCCATTTTGTATGGTAATCCTCCCAGGAAATGGCTCTACACTCCACGTCAGTTTTGTTCTATGTGAACCTCATTGAGACTTGTACTTGATCCTGATCCTCATCTTCAAGTAATTCTCTTTTCTCTTCCAGACACTTGCCTGGTGTCTTTAAGCAATTCATTTTTGGGTGCTATGTAGAAAAAAAAGTTGTCCTTTAAATCAGCTAACAAAAATGTATGCGTGCAATTGGGTGGGGGTGGTTTTCTCTTCAATGAATTGTACACTGAAGAAGGTACTCTTTAGTAAATTTTATAAATCCCTCCTTTTTTGGTGAATCAGTATTGAATACTATTACTGACCTTGGCTTTGATATTGCTAGCTTTGCAGCCTTGGTAAGATGAATTTTCTGTTCCTTGATTCCTTCTTCTGCAAAACGAAACACTAATATTACCCTACATAGGAGTGTTGTGAGGGATGAATTAATGCATCTAAAGTACTTAGAACAGAACTCTTGGTAAGTTTTAGCTACTATTACTATCATTCATAAGTATCATATTATTTCATAGAGTAAGATTTCTTTGTATATGTAGCTGCACTTCTGTCCTGTATATTGACGTGTTAGCAACACTTTTAAAAGAAGGATCAATAGCATTGACTTAGAAAGGTAATGCTACAGTTATTTCAAAATCCTAGTCAATACAGTAGTTTTATTTGGTGTGTTCACTGTAAGTCTGGCTTGCTTATGATGAATTTTCATTACTGCAGGTACCTTAACATGGCTGTTATACCTAATAGTATAGTTTATGCAAGTCTTTAAAGTTTTGCATCTGAGAGTGACAGTATTCCCTTGTGTTGCCAGTTTCAGAGCAACACTTCAGGGAGCTGACTGATTCAAGGAAGAAGACTGTGTGGTTTCCTTTATATTCCAAGGGAAATGGCAGCTTCAGGAGGAACAGGCATGCTGGGCTTCAAGGCTTTTAGACATAAAAGACATCTCGTTCACCATTTCCCACTAATTTGCTTTGCAGCTTGCAGTGCCCCACAATGATGAATGGACCCGATTTGCCAGGACCCTTGTGGAGATCCGTGCTAACAGAGCTGACAGCGAGGAGGAAAGCACCGTGGAGTTGTCTGCCTAGTGGAAGTGAGCCACCCCTCCCCAGCCCCACCTTCACCTTCCAGAGCTCCGAGTCCACAGCCATCGCTTCCACAGTGTGCATTCAGTATCAGTGTTTCCGGGACATTTTGGGTGCCATATTGTGCCGGCTTTGCTCCAAGTATTCCAAATGGATCCTACTCTGCTCTCCACTAACCCGAAATTCACCAGACCATTCCTATCTTTATATTTCTGTCTCAAAAATAAGGGTGGGAGGGAACCTTTACGGGTTTCGTTGTTGCCTTTTAACTACTTAGTAGCTGTATTTAATAGCTGGAAACCTCTGGTTAAATTTGTGCTTACATGCACTTCTGGCATAGTCCTATTAAATCCATATGAAGCCAGATATGATTAGGTGCAGATGTGGTGGGCTTCACGCTGTGGTCCAGGGCCAAAGACTCGAGATGTGGTGTTTCACATGGTGACTCACATTATGAATGGATTTACTAGAAGAACATTGCTGCTCCTTATTTATTGTGGTGTGCTGCATGGAACATATTTATTTGAAAGCATTAAAATAAACGATCCTAGAGCATGTGCATAATGAGAGGACTGTATTGTCTCTGCCGCTGTTGAGGTTCCATTAAGTCCCAAATCACAATTACAGTGCGCCGGTTCCACTGAGGACCTGACGTCTTTAGAGGTTTGTTGTAGTGAACAAAATGAATTTCCATGCCTATTATTTCTGGGTACTTTAACAATATTTCAAACATAGTTGACCATTGATACTTTCATTCAAGCTAATATAGTCTGACAAAAGTCTGTGGTTCCTGAACATGACACCAGTATTGCCAATAAAATGTTCCAAACCAGGTCGGAGCCAGCGCGGGGAAGTCCTGTGCTTGGGGAAAAAGCCTGATTGGAATTCTGCTGGGACAAGGGAGTGAGAGTAGTGTGTTGGGGCCACACGAAAGACTGATAATGAATTACAGGCAGCCAACCCGGCTGGACTGAAACCAAGACTGGCTGGATTTTTATGAGGAAATACATGTGGTTTGTTGGAAAGTTCTCCCTTATCTCTTTCACCCGAGTGACTCTTGCCCAAAAACTCTCTCAAATGTTGGAGTAAGAAAAACAGGTTAAGATGCAGAAGTACCAAATGTTCTACACATTTCATTTTTTTATTCACACTAAAAAATGTTTATTACTATTGGACTAGGAAGTATGTCTATAAACAACTTTAGTGAAATTTTTTTTTCAAAAAGTCATTTTATGCCTCAAGAGAATTAAAATAAATAGTGGTTGAGTCATGAAGACATTTGAAAACAGGCTTTCAGCTTTTTAGGAAGAGAATTTCCGTGGTCCTTTCTTGGTGGGGATTCCTTGAACTGTAGGATTCTTAAAATTTTTTAAATAATGATATAATTTTCTCCCAGTGCCCCATGGTATCTAGATAGTGGAACTCTTGGATAAGAGAAAGTAAAATTTTAAATTAAATAGAGTATCTTAAATAGGTTTAAAAGCAATTAAATAAAAAGTACTGGGGGAAAAATGTTTCTCAAGCATACATTAAAGGACCAAGAATACATCAGTAACCATGCGTCGCTGTTACAGATCAACCTCTGAATGGTTCAGTGAGGGAGGAATGAAAACTGCAAAGGCCAGAGTCACTGGTAGTAATGACAAGAGTCACAACATTCCGTGGTATTGGAAGTGCCACGGAAAGTTCCCATGACAAAGTTCTGTGGTATTGGTGGGCAAAGGTGTGGTAAGCAATCTGTGGCAAGCCCCAGTAGGAAAATGACAACGGTGGCCCCTGGCCTTCTGAAGGAAGGCTATGCCATCGGAAGCAAAGAATTATGTGACTTTTTCTTTTTTTAAAATTTTTATTCATGTTTGAATGCAGTTGTCTCCATTTTCCCACCACCATGTTCCCCTGCCCTACCCACCCCTATTATGTGACTTTTGAGAAAGGGTTTCTGGCATGTTCCTGGGTCCTAGTAGAAACACAGCTTTTCACCACGGCGCATAAAGATACCAGACATCCAAACAGCCCGTTATAAGCTGAGTCCCGGCAGCCTGTCGGCAAAGTTGGACAGACCCAGCAGACACCGCTTGTAAGATGAAATGGTGCATCCAGACGTACATCTGAGTGGGACCTGACGGCATGAGTGAGCTGCAGGAGCACGGAGCTCAGAAGCCCAATGCCACCCACCAGAATTTCACCAGCACCCCTTCCCTGTGACTGTGTGGTCAGGTGTGGCGGGAGGTTCTGTTTGATCAGCTGAAAAAGAAGGCAAAGGTCAGAGCTTGGTTCACCTGTGAGTTGGCTTAGTTTGCAGTGAAAACTGAAGATGGCTGATGGCTACATTATCAAGGGTGGCCTTGAAGGATGGTAGAGGGAAAACCTTTCCAATGGCTGGAGCTGTGAGTTGTGCACGTAACCATGTACTTCGTGTGGAAAGAGAAGCGGCCAGAAGTCAGCACACACAGATGTTCCCACGCTAACTCAAGTCATCATCATGTCTCTCATGAATTCTCGGAATAATCTCCTAACTTATCTTCCTGCTTCAACCTTTGACCTGTTCTGTTTCTTAACAGAGCCGCTTGAGTGACGGTTCCGTTACAACATTGAACTCCTCAGCGTAAAACACACCAACTGGCTTTTCACATCTTTATAGCGAGCGGCCTGTGGGCACTACATGGTGTGACTCTCTCTCTGGGCTCCCGTGCAATCATGCTGAGCTTTACTAATCCGTTTCGGGTTCCGCAGCCTCACTTTTTCTTTGACACTCCTGCACCTCCAATCACAGGGCCTCTGCGCTAATTATTCTTCTTTCCAGAATGCTGAAAGCACTGAGTTTATAAAACCACATGCACATATATTAAAATTCTACCCTTCAGTTAAGGTCATTCTTCTGACTGACTAATTTTTCAACTATCGGTCTTCTGTGGAAGTAACACTTGCCCTAAAGGCCAAACGTCAATGTCCATATGAAGAAGCCAGAGTCTAAAACAGCGACAACAGCTGGACACAGGCCTAGAAGCCCCCCTCTCTCTCTCTGTTAGAGAGAGCACTGAAAAGAAAGCGTACTAAACACTACATGTAGAATTCATTTCTACATATAGAAAAATGAGAAAAATTTTTGCTGAGGCATAATTTACATATAATAAAATGCACTTACATGAAGAGCTTAGTGTAACAAGTTTCAATGACTGTGTGTACTCAGGTAACCACCAGACGAAGCAAGACACAGAACGTTTTTAGAAGCTCAGGTAATTCTTTCGTGGCCCTTTCTTTCTAGCAGTCTTTGTTTTGATTTTTGTCAACATAGCTTAGTTTGCCTGTGCTGTTTTTTTGTGTTCATTTTTTATTATTGATTTTTAGAGAGAGAGAGGTAAAGAGAGGGAAACATCTTTTTGTCCCACTTATTGATGCATTTATGAGTTGATTCTTGTACGTGCTCTGACCGGGGAATGAACCCACAACCTTGGCCTATCAGGATGACGCTCCAACCAACTGACCCACCTGGCCAGGGCTTGCCTGTGCTGTTCTTAAACTTCACGTAAGTGAAATCATACAGCAAGTCTTATTTTAGGTCTGGATTATTTTGCTCAATATAATTTTTTTACATTCATGTACTAAAATGTTTCAGCAATAAGTTACTTTTTATTGCTGACTAGTAGCCCATTTGAGGATTATAATGAAATTTGTTTATTTATTCACCAGTTGATGAACATTAGTGTTATTTCCAGTTTTAGGCCTTTCTGTAGAACGTTGCTATGAATATTCTTATACAGTTATTTTTGTAGGCATATGTTTTCTTGGACAATACTAAATTGGAATTTCTGGGTCATATGGTCAATCTGTTTTGCTTTATAAGGAACTTTAAAAGAGTTCGGCGAACTGGTGGTACCATTGCACATTCCCATCAGTGACACATCAGTGTTCCAGCTGCTCCACTGATTCTCCAGGGGCTGGTATTATTGGTCCTTTTAATTTTAGCCGTTCTGGTGAGTCCGAAACAATGTCTAGCTATTGTTTTAGTTTGCATATATTCCTGACTAATGGTTTTAAGCACCTTTCAATATTTTTTTCCAGCCTATGGCTTGGAACTCTATGTTCCTAATAAACTATTTTGAATGCAGAATTTTTTTATTTTGTTAAAGTCCAATTTCCTCATATTTCTCTTTCATGCTGAGTATTTTATGGCTCTTTCTAGTAAAACTTTGCCTGCCACAGGTCATAAAGCCACTATCTTACGCTTTCTTCTGGACATTTAATTATTTTAACTTCTACATTTAGATCTGTGAAGGATCTTTAATTTTTGTATATGGAATGAGTAGTGGTCAAAACTGATATTTTTTAAACCTATGGGTATTTAACTATTCTGGCAATATTTGCTGAAAAGGTTATTTTCTTTTTGACCATTAAATTGAGCCAGCATCCTTGGTAAAAAGTTAATTGACCATATACAAGTAGGTGTGTTCATGGACCACTGTTCCATTTCATTGGGCAGTTTGCCCGTCTGCTACACTGCATTGTCTCGATTGCTGTAGGTTTTTTAAGTCTCGCCATAATGTAGTGTAAGTTTTCCAACTTCATTATTCATTTTGAAAGATTGTTTTAGCTACTTTAGGTCTTTGGTGTATCCGTGTGAACTTTAGAATCATGACATTCTTAAAAGAAAATGATACTGCTTGGATTTCTATTGGAATTTCATTTATTCTATAGACCAACTTGAGAAAATGGACAGCTTAATAATTTTGAATCTTTCAATGTGTCAGGGTGTCTCTTTTCACTTACGGTGCCACCTTTGATTTATCTCACTAATATTTTTAGCGTATAGGTTGTACACATGTTTTTTTTTTTAAATTTATTCCTAGATAGTTTATTTTTAATTCTATTGTAAACGTTATTGTTTTCAAATTTTATTTTTTAATGTTTTTGCTTGTCTTTAAAAAATTTATTTTTGCATATTTTATAAGCTTGCTAAATATACTTATTATTTCTAGGAGGTTTTGTCCTGCTTGGATTCCGTGGTGCTTCTTGACTGTGTAGGCTAAGAATTTCGGTCAGGTGTGGGAAGCTCTTCAGACAGCATGTCTTCCTGCGCCTCCTCCCCTCGGGGGCATCCCTTCTGTGCGTGGCGTCCTGCATGATGGCGCCCACGGTTCTCTGTTCAGTTTTCTCCCTCGTTCATCCTTTTTGTCTTCCAACCGCATAATTTCAAATGACCTTTCTACGCGTTTGCTTATTCTTTCTTTGGTCCAGTCGAATCAGTTATTGGGCTCCTGTAGTGAGATTTTCACTTCAGTCACGCTTTTCAACTCCAAATTTTCTGTTTGGCTGAAAAAAATATAATCATTTCTAACAATTGGTAATCTCTGTTTGGTGAGGCATCCTTCTCAAACTTTCCTCTAGTTCTTTAGACATGGTTTTCTTTCATTTGTTTAGCATGTTTATAATAGCTGATTTAAGTCTCTGTCTAGAAAATTCATTGTCTGGGCTTTCTCCGGCACAGTTTCTATTGATTTTTTCCTGTGTATATGGCATGCTTTGTTTTTCCTTTGCATGTGTAAATTTTGTTGCTGTTGAAAGCTGGGTATTGTGATATACCCACTAATTGTGATATTGATTGGCACCCTCTTAAGTGCCTGGAAGGAACAGCTCCCTCAGTCTTTGCCGAAGGGCTCACGTGTGGGTCGAGGTGCACTTGCACCACTCAGCCAGGTGGCTTGCAGCTCCGCGCCAGCCTTCACTTTCTGTTTTTTCTCAGAGACTGGAGGTCAGGAGAGGTTGAGAGCTTAGGGTCTGTTCAAGTCTTCCCTGAGCTTTTCCACAGCTCTGAATCGGTGTGTGTGTTCTTCCAGATTCCCAGGAATATCTCAGAGATATTCACAGCTCTTACAGACATTTTATTCCCTAGCTTGTCCTCTCAAGTGTTTGGTTAGTCCAGCGACTTTCAACTGGTGTGCCACAAGAATTTTTTTAAGATATGCAATACCTGAATATCTAGTCAGGGGCACTGACTTCTTTTCCCTCAGATTGTCAAATAAAAAAAATGACAACAGCCAATGCAACAATAGCCATCCAGTAAGAATGAATCAAAATTATACCTATTTCTTTTGTCAGATTGATGAAATATATATTTTTTGTGTTCTGCAGAATTTTAGTAATTAGTTTTTGTGCCATGAAAAAGGATGAAAATCTCTGGGTTAGTCTACTGTTTGCCCTGGTACCATTACCTCAGAGAGCAGCAACTAAGATATGAGCCTGTGAATGTTGACGAATGCCTTCTAGGAAGCGGTTAGCACTGAGCCAATTCCAGGAGTTAAGTGACGTAAAGATAAGCCTTTCAGGATAGTTTATCAGGGTGGCACCAGACAGGTGAGAACAAAGGATTAGAACTTTGTGAGTGAGGTCATTTCTGCTTCTTGTGGTACCAGGAATGTGAACTGTTATATTCAGAGCTATGGCTGCACCAGGGAGCAGGGATGGGACTAGGGTAAATTAAAATGCTACAGAGGTCTTTGATTAGTTCTCAGAGTTCAAGAGCAAGAGTTGGTTTCTACCATTTGGCCAGACTTACTTTTTTTCTTTCTTCCTCTCTTTCTCTTTTTCTTTTCTTTTCTTTTCTTTCTTTCTTTCTTTCTTTCTTTCTTTCTTTCTTTCTTTCTCTCTCTCTTTCTTTCTTTCTTTTCCTTCCTCCTCCCCTTCCTTCCTTCCTTCCTTCCTTCCTTCCTTCCTTCCTTCCTTCCTTCCTTCCTTCCTTCCTTCCTTCCTTCCTTTCTTTCTTTCTTTTCTTTCTTTCTTTCTTTCTTATTGTTTTTATGGAGAGTCATAATTTGGAGCCCCTTACTTTGCCATTTTGGCTGATATAATTCCCACCCTTATAGACAACTTAAACCTAACAGTTTTTGCCTTAAACTTTTTTTTTTATTTCTTGACTTCTGAGTGAGAGAGACAGAGAGAGAGAGAAACATT
>PVKU01011020.1:0-47079 GCA_004027475.1 Anoura caudifer | reverse complement strand
GGAAGGAAGGAAGGAAGGAAGGAAGGAAGGAAGGAAAAAGTTTGAGCCTTCTGACAAGGAAAACTTCCAGGAGCAGCAGGGAGAGGAGGAAGCAAGGCTGAGAATCAAGACCAATGACGTGGAAGCCAGCAGGTCCTGGAGAGGGATAGAGAGCATTGGGAGAGATTAGGAGGAGCAACTGCTGGGCAGTGTTGGGCTTTACAGGGCTGAATGGATAAAGAGGTTCCAAGGCAGTTCAGTTCTGGGTTACATGATGTAGTCCCGCTTCAAATGGCTTCACAACAGACACATAGTTTTAAGACTTAGGGTAAGCAGAAGTATTTCCTTTATATACGTTATTGACTTGGCCTGAACCTAAAAGCAGGAATTGATGGCCACGTTTGGGCAGCATGAGAAAGGGTCACATAATGAGATGGTGGCTTTGGAGGCTCTGCCCTGGAGAATGAAAAGTCACTGAAATGGCTCATCAGGAGCAAGACTGATGAGCACCCGCATGACCTCCACATGCCCTTTTCCTGCTCCTCTCCCCTCTATTGGACACCAGGGCTCCCACTGAGCATCACTGCAATGCCACTGAGCACGGCCATGTCTGCTGACACCACCTCCCACAGGCCCCACTGTCTTGTGTGCAGGAGGAAGTATCCCCAACACGTACAGCCATTTCTGACATTATGGCTGATTTGTTTCCTTCCATGGATCTTTTTTTCTGCATTTTCTAAATATGCTATGGAAACAAATAATATATTTAGTCCCTTGACATATTACATATTATTTTTTAAGAAGTAAGCAGACCATCTTCCTAATTATATTGGTGATTCAACGGGTTGGGTCAATTACAATTGCTTGTACAATCAATGTCTACAGATGTTATCAGAAAATAAAATCAATGACTTTGACATTGGTAATTTGGAAGTTAGCCCTCTCACAAGCATGAAGAGTTTTTAACAGTCTCTTCCTCCTCTGTAACAGGAGAATTCTGCTTCCTCCTATAGCTTCCTTCCTCACAATCCATTTTCATACTGTAGCCAAATGATCTATGTCAAACAATAGCCACTTTGGCCATGTTCAGAGACCTACAATGTTTCCCTATTATCAGTTGAATTAAAAACACACTCCTCTGCTAGATTTTCAGGCTATACCCAGGGAACCTCACCTCTTAGATCTCACCAACCACAGCTACCACCCTCCACCCATTCCAGCCCCCAGCCTTGAGTACATCCAGGCTACCTCTGCTTCTGCTAGTCTGACTCCTCATCTCCTACCTTTGCCCCACTGCCCATGTCCACAAGGCCCTTTAAGGTCCAGCTCAGGTGTCCCATTCTCCCATGAACCCTTCCTGCTGGCAATACTCCATGGCATGCTGGTAGCTTCTGTCTTCAAGTTCCTTTGAATTAATATTTGTAGTAATTACAATTTTGTGTTGCTTTGTTTTTTGGACTCTGATTTCCTACTTAGTTGTCTTGCACAATTTAGCCCTTTAGTATATCAGTATATTATAATAATACTACACTATTTATTTATGATGCTGCCATTTGTGATGGGTGAACCTACCATGGCAGGTCATGGCCCTCACTAGAGGGCCTCACAGAGCACCTTTTGGCAAGGAAGCTCACCTGTTTGAAGGTCAGTCCATAGCTCTCAGAGATCCATCAGAGATATACCACATTCCTATTTTAGTTGTCTTGGAAGGGCTCTTTTACAAAGACTATAAAAAGATGAGCAAAAAAGAAGAAACAATGGTTTTACTTTATGAGCTATGGAATAAATCATATTACTAAGCATTTAATGATGCATTTAAATTATACAACAAATGGGTCAAAAGTTTGTTCTCTGACATGTTTACAGATATCATTCATAGCCCCAAAAAATGTTCAGTGGTCAGACAAATTCAGTAAACACTGGGGGAAGCGAACTGCTTTCCTTATTCCAGCATTTCTTGTCACATTTGCACTGGGGATCTCCCTGAGTGGGTGTTTGCTCTGTTTCTATCAATGAGTTGATTACAAAACATTTTTCTATGGAGCTCATTCTGGTTACCTTCCAAATCCTCCTTCATCAGGATCTTGCTTGAGCCTTTTGCAAGGGAAGGCTAAAGGGAATGTTTATTTTCTGTTCCTGACTTCCTCTGTGTTTTGTTTCCCAGTCTTACTGTGTGCAGGCTAGGTCTTCTGTTTTTTTTTTTTTTTTTGGAAGGTCTTCCTTTGTTTTGTTTTTGTTTTTTGCACATCTCACACTTTTTATGTTCAGTGTTAAACCACGTCACAAACCTCAGGTAAGTCTAAGCCTCTTTCTGCATTTGCTCTGTTTGAATTCTGATTCAGAGGCAGCCTGTGTACTGAGACTCTGGGGTCCCATAGCCTGGCTTTCGATGAGAGCTGTAACACTTACCAGCTATGTAAACTGGGGCATTTCTTAAACTCTCAGTGCCTCCTCTGTACAATAGGAACAATAATGGAACACACTTCCTAAGACTTTGTGCTCATACAGAACCTGGCCTCCAGTGAGTGCTATTAGTATTAATTTACAATGCAGCTGTCAATGCTCCTAGGTCTCTCACTCACAGCTGTTGCTGTTATCATTAGCGGTGTGCAGTTCCATGTAGATCCTAATGCATCAGGAAGTCTGACTCAGGACTTTTGAGTACTGCTGGCTGTACTGGCCTGAGAAAAATCTGTCTGTGCTTTGCTGGGAGAAAGAAAGAAAAGACATAGCGAGAATGAATCAACCACTGTTGTTGAGAAGAGAACAGCTTCTCGGCCAAGGGTTACCTCAAAGAATTATTTCCCATTAATTACTCCACATCAGGAATCAGCAAATGTTTTCTGCCAAGGGCCTGATAGTAAATATTTTAAGCTTTGCATGATAGAAGATCTCTGCAGTAACTACTCAACTCAGCCACAGTTGTGTGGAAGCGGCCTTAAGCAATGTGTAAACACATGGGCATGGCTATGTTCCAGTGTAACTTGACTTACAAAATCAGAAAACTGGCCGAATTTCACCCATAGACCTTGTTCTGTGACCTCTAGTCTCCTACCATCAACCCTGGATTTCCCAGCCCAGTGATTTGAAGAGAAGCTCCAGGTTGGCTCTGCCCACCAACTGTGAGTGAGGAAGTGGCCTCTTCTGGGAGCCAAACGTGGTGAGAAAAGCCAGTCCAAGGAAAAAGCCAACAAGCTTTGGAAAATAGAGACCACAGAGGACAAAAACACAGTCCTGACGATGCTGTGAACTGCTGAATGAACTTTGCCAAAGCCTGCCCTACTTCAGGATTTTATGGTTTTATAAGCCAGTAAATTCCTATTATCGTTTAAGCCAAGTTCAATCACGTGCAAACCAAAATCTTCTGATACAGCATAATTATAGCTACACTAAATACATCAATGAACACTTTCTGCTGGATGCTGTTGGTGTTCAATTTGTGTTTTATATTTAGTTAAAACTCTTGCTGACTTACTCAGAAAAGGAAATTTAACAACCAAAGCCCATTTCAAAATGAATTCTGAGCCATTCATCTAAAATTTTGTAGGATACTTTTGTCATTCTAAAGTGCTTGGGGACATTATCTTTCAAGTATCTATTATTCCTATTTTATTTATAAAGCTCTCTAGTATCATGATTATATTGCTTCTTGCTCTTTTATTATTTTACATAACAAAAACAACAAATTCACCCATCAGTCTATAATCCCTCAAAGTTCTCATTCTAGTTGAGAAAGACTCTCTTTTTAATTTGTATTTAAGTAGTTTTATTGATTATGCTATTATAGTTTTCCCAATTTTCCCCCCTTTATCCCTCCTTCACCCTGCCTTCCCAACCCTCCAGCATTCCTCCCCACCTTAGTTCATGTCCATGGGTTGTACATGTAAGTTCTTTGAGTCTTCTGTTTCCTATACCATTTTTTATCTATCTCTATCAATTTAATGCCTACTAATTATGCTTCTTCTTCCCTGTACCTTTCCCCCCTATTCCTCCCTTCCCCCTCCCCACTGAACTCCCTCTGTGTGATGTCCATTTCTCTGATTCTATTCATGTTCTGGTTGTTTGCTTAGTTTTTGTTTTCATTGTTTTTCTTTTAGGTTCATTTGTTGATAGTTGTGAGTTTGTTGTCATTTTACTGTTCATATTTTTGATCTTCTTTTTCTTAGATAAGTCCCTTTAATGTTTCAAATAATAAGGGCTTGGTGATGATGAACTCCTTTAACTTGACCTTATCTGGGAAGCACTTTATCTGCTTTTCCATTCTAAATGAAAGCTTTGGGGGATAGAGTAATCTTGGATGTAGGTCCTTGCCTTTCATGACTTCAAATACTTCTTTCCAGCTCCTTCTTGCCTACAAGGTTTCTTTTGAGAAATCAGCTGATAGCCTTATGGGAACTCCTTTGTAGGTAATTGTCTCCTTTTCTCTTGCTGCTTTTAGGATTTTCTCTTTGTCTTTAATCTTAGGTAACTTAATGACGATGTGACTTGGTGTGTTCCTCCTTGGGTCCAACTTCTTTGGGAGTCTCTGGGCTTCCTAGACTTCCTGGAAGTCTATTTCCTTTGCCAGATTGGGGAAGTTCTCCTTCATTATTTGTTCAAATAAGTTTTCAATTTCTTGCTCTTGTTCTTCTCTTTCTGGCACCTCTATAATTTGTATATTGAAACATCTCATGTTGTCCCAGAGAATCCTCAGCCTCTCTTTTTGGATTCTTGTTTTTTGGTTCTGATCCAGTTGGATATTTATTTCTTCCTTTTGTTCCAAATTTTTGCTTCGAATCCTGGTTTCCTTCTTGTCACTGTTGGTTCCCTGAATATTTTGCTTTATTTCATTTTGGGTATCTTTCATTTGTTCTTTTATTTATCAACCAAGCTCAATCAGTTCTGTGAGTATTTTGATTACTAGGGCTTTAAATTATCCATCAGATAGGTTGGCAATCTCCTCATCGCTTAGTTCTCTTTCTGAGGTTTTGCTGTGTTCTTTCATTTGGGCCATATTTGTTTGTCTTGGTGGCCCTGATAAGTTGTAAGGGGGTGGAGCCTTAGGTATTTGGCAGGGCAACCCTCTTTGCTGTGCTGCCTTTGGGGGAGGGGCCAGAGAGGGAGCAATGCAGCTTGCCTGCTCATCTCTAGTGCACTTGCCAACGGACTCTCAAGTTAGACTGGAAGTATCTCCCACCACGGCAACCCCAGCCATAGCCCACAGTCAGCTCTGAGTCTCAATTTTCCCCTTAAGTCAGTCGCTCCTGCACAGCTCTGCCGAGCTCAGCAGTCAACCCCACCCCTCAGCCGCCTCGTGCAGTTTTTCTGAGTCGGCCTGCACAGTCTGCCTTACTGGTCTGGTTGTTCTGGTTGATTTTTTCTTAATTCCTTGGTTGTCAGAGTTCTGTGCATTTTAATTTTCTGGCATTTTTGGTTGTTTATTGATTTTAGATTGGTTGTTATCCTCCTTTTGGTTGTGTGAGGAAGCGAAGGGTCTCTACGTATGCCTCCATCTTGGCTGGAACTCGAGAAAGACTCTTAAGTAAAAATAGGAGAAGCATTTGCACTGCCTTTATAAATCAACTTCTTGTAAGATTTCTTCAATGCCTCAAGTCAGCCCCAAACATAAAGCTCCAGGACGCTGTGGCCACTGTTCTCTCTCGTCCAGAGCAGACACCATGGTGCAGGACATTCAGGCAGTGTCTGGGAGTGTTGTCCAGGTCCTCCTAGAGGCTCTGAATCTTGAACACAAGAAATGCTAAAGGCCTTACTCTTAGCATTTACCCCAAAGAGAGATTGTGCCTGTGAGGTCTCATAAGATATGATGGGAATTCAACCCAACAGACAGGGTTCCTCCTCACACACACTCACAGACGCTCCCAGACACACACTGTGCATAGGGAATCCCACTGACTTTGTGTCACCACTGGAGACTTTGTGACAGAACAGTTTTCACCTTGCACATCTGTTCCCACACTGGCTGAACACCAGCACTCGTCAGATCCCAGACCCACGTAGATGATCACACTGTGCCATGAGTCAATTTTCTATGCTGCTGCAACAAGTTATCATTGATTTAGTAGCCTAAAATGACACGGATATTTTATCTTACTGTCCTGCAAAGCAGATGTCTGATGAGTATCTCACTGTCCTAAAATCAAGATGTCAGCAGGGCTGCATTCTTCTGGAGTCCCTAGGGAAGCATTTCCTCATCTTTTTGAGCTTCTAGAAGTTTCCCACAGTTTGTGGCTCATGGGTCCTTTCCTTCTCCAAACCCAGCAATGGGCAATTGAGTCATTCTCACGTCGAATCACTCCCACTTATTTTCTGTCTCCCTCTTCCACTTTTGAAGACCCTTGTAGGTGATATTGGCCCACCCAGAGACTCCAGGATAATCTCCCCATCTCAAGGTCAGCAAGCCCGAGACAGCAACCTTGATGAGTAGCAACCTTAATTGCATCTGTAATCTCCACTTCCCTTTGCAATGTTACCTAAACATATTCGTAAATTTCAGGGATTATACCATGGACGTCTGTGGGGGCCATTATTTTGACTATCAAAAGGGATGTAGATAAGGAAAACTAAGCAAATAAAATATAATTGAATGACAAATAATGATAAAAGCAATGGAGAAGAGTAAAGCAGGAGAATGGAGAGGGTATGCCAGACGTGTATTTTTTTATATAGGTTGATCAGACCTTTTATATCGGTCTCATGATTAGGGGACATCTTACAGGTCTCTAAGAAGTAAGGGAACTAGCCATATAGCAATCTTTGGGGAAGATTTCCAGGCAAAGGGAATACTAAATGTCAAGACCCAGAGTGGGGAACATGCTAGGACAAAGAACCAGCCAGGAAAACTGTGCAGTGAGGTAGGGAGGGAATGAGAGCAGATGACACAGTCAGGGAGCTAACAGTGAGCAGCACCTCTGACTTTGTAAGGAGGGGTTTGTTTCTTCAGTATTTTTAGAAACATTTAAAAATATTTTTATTTTTTTAAGATTTTATTTATTTATTTTTAAAGAGGAGGAGGGAGGTAGAAAGAGAGGGAGAAAAACATGAATGTGTGGTTGCCTCTTAAGCACTCCCTACTAGGGACCTGACCCGCAACCCAGGCATGTGCCCTGACTGGGAATTGAACCGGTGACCCTTTGGTTTGCAGGCCAGCCCTCAATCCACTAAGCCACACCAGCCAAGTAAAAATAATTTAGATGTACAGAAGAATTGCAGAGATAATCCAGAAAGTTCCCATACTTTTCACCCAGCTTCCCCTAATGTTCACATGTTGTATAACCAAAGGCACATTTATCAAAACTAAGGAATTAACACTGGTACAGAACTATTTAGCAAACTATGGACTTTCTTCATATTTCACCAGCTTTCCCACTCATGTCCTTTCTGCCTCAGGATCCCACGCAGGACTCCATGTCAGACTCAGTCATCATGCTTCCTTCGTCTCCTCCAATCCGTGACAGTTTCTTTTCCTTGTCTTGCTTTTCACGACCATGACACTTTTAAAGACTACTGGTCAGGTACTTGAAAAATGTCCCTTAATTGGGGTTTGTCTGATATTTCCTCGTGATTCAGACTGGAGTTGTGGGTTATGAGGAGGAAGTCCACAGAGGCGATGTGCCCTCCTCATCCCAGTGCATCGCAGGGCACATCATCTCACAGGTTTGCTCCTGGTGATGCTCACTTGATCACAAACACCAGGTTTCTCCACTGTGAAGTTCCTGGTTCCTCCTTTCCACGCTGTCTTCAGTAGCAATGAACCCACAATCAAGGGGAGGAGGAGTAAATTCCACTTCCTGAGTGAGGAATATCAACGAGTTTGTGGATCTATGTTAAAGTCACCATAGTAATTAATGAGTGTCTGGGAGGAGATACTATGAAGCTTTAAAAATATCCCGCTTCTCCTGAAAGTTTTATCCGCATAAGATGAGCACCCACCACTGGATCTTGGCAGCAGCAAGCAGTGTTCCCATAGCAGTTTCCTATTTCCTGCTATGTTTCATATTTGAATTGTTCTGTAAGGCAGGTTTGTCCCTTATCCCCTATTTATTTGTTCATGTATTGATCTAACTATAGACCCATGGCTAAATATTTTGTTCTTGGGATTGTAATTCAATTCTGCCTTCATTTTGCTTCTCCAGCCACTCTGGGCTTGGATGCGGGGCGCTTTCCCAGGGTGGCTCCTGCACCGTTTGATGGGCCCTGCTTTTCATCACCTTTTTGTTTCATTCTATTTTCTTTCAGCATGCCCTCACTTCCCAGTGCAAGGAAGAGCTCCAGCCTCATCTTGTATTTTCCCTGTCCCAGCCCTAGAATCGTCCATTTTTCTCAGGAGCCCTGGTTCCTTTCATGGTATTAAGACACCAAGATTTGGGTGCAGAGGTGTCATTGGAGAGATTTGGGCAGGGAGAGATATGCTCTGACTTACAGTTTTTAAAGGATCACTTGTATGGCTGGGTTGAAAATAACTTCATGGGGCAATTGTGGCGATAGTCTGGACTCCTTGATGGTCATCTCAGAAACTTGTAGAGTGAAGTATTCCAATCACTGTGGAGTCAGCCAGGTGCCTTTTGGTGAACCCCCACAAACCACAGTTATCTTCACTCCTCAAACTTGTCCTGGGCCCTGCTGTGTCTGGGTGCTGTGACTCCTGCTGCTGACACAGACATGCAAGTGAGGTTTTCTTCTCCCTGGGGCATCCGCAGTGTGGTACAACAGGTGCAGCAAAATGTGATAAGCAGGGGAGTCAAGTTTTGTAAAAGGTGAAGTGTTAGTATAAAAGAAGAAATAACCTTTTATGGCGGACAGTCAGGGAAAGGAGGACACAAGGTTAAGAGGATAGTTCTGGAGTCAGATTTTACAGGTTGGAATCTGGCTTCTACCGTTCACTAGCTGATGACTCCACATAAATTAAGAGCCTCAGTGCCTTACCTGGGGGGTCTGACAGCATCTACTTGTGGAAGAGACCATGCTGCATGCACTATGAAGTGTTGTCTTCATCCTGCACTTCCTGGTTTCCCTGCAGCTAGGAGGGGCCACATGTCCGGCTATGGCCAATAGAATGTGAGGAAAGTGGTGGGATGCACCCCAGAAGCCTGGCCCACAAACATCCCTGCGATCCTTGCAATCTTTCATGCTCTCTCTCTGTTCTCTGCAAAAACTCCACATGGTTGAGGCAGTCGTGAAAGGGGCTTGTAACCCTGCACTCACTGCTGGAAGGTGAGCTGGACAGCTGGGAACACGTGCTCCAGATTCTGTGTAAGATCAATAAGCAATCTTGCAGCAATTTTGGGACTGCTTATTGCAGTAATTGGCCTGTCCTTGGTAGCACACCACCCCAAAGGTTGTTGGAACACTGCAGTGAGATTAAAAGCATGCGACATGGCCTCAGTAACTGATAGCCATGATTACTATTATCATTGTCATGATAGATGGGGCACACTATAGAGCTGGGGACTTTGGGCAATTTGCTATGTGGGGGAAGGTGAGAAGAGTCTAGAGTTGTGAGCAGAGGTAAAATATGTCACATAAAGCCCTGGCTGAGTGGTTCAGTTGGTTGGAGCATCATCCCATAAACCAAAATGTTGCGAGGATCTATCCTTGGTCAGGGCACTTACCTCTGTTGTGGGTTCAATATCCAGTTGGGGCACTTACAGGAGGAAATTGATCAATGTTTTTCTCTCACATCAATGTTTCTCTCTCTCTCTCTCTCTCTCTCCCACTCTTTCTCTCTCTCTCCCCTCCTCTTTCTCTAAAATCAAAAAGCATATCCTCTGATGAGAATTAAAAAAAAATAAAAATGACAACTACGCAAGTAAAGAAAGAAAAAGAGAGACAGTGGGAGACAATATAAAAAGGGGACGAGGGACAAGAAATTGACTTGGGACAAAGGGGAGCAGGAGTTGTCCAGATTGTGGACAGAGCAGCTGCCCTCGAAATGTCTGCTTGCCACCCAGTGCAGCCTCCTCGGTGCTGGCAGCGTGGCCGAGCCTGCTGCACCTGCTGACAGCTGCTCGGAGCTGCGCTACTCTTTCTCCCTCAGCCGTCCCGGATCCAGATGGAGAAACTAAAGGCCTGGCTTTTTCATTTGTTTGAGCCCCATGACATGATCCTTCCTGGACACTTGTGTTTACTCTCTGAAATGTGTTTCTTTTACCACCTTCCAGTCACAGGAACAGTGTAAATGAAGGCAGGACCTGAAAGGAAGCAGAAAGCTCCTCGGAGGAGAGGCCAACGGAACAAAGGACAGAGGCGTTCTTTGTCCCTCTGGGTTGTGTGGGAACAAAGGGCGAATGTGCAGACTAGGGCTGGAGAGGCTGCAGGGGATGCTTTTCTTTAATGCCCACTCTGCGCAACAGAGGCATTTATTTCTCCAGGAGCAGGGGCTCAACCTGGGGCCTTGCAACAGTCTTTCTCTGTGCAATGCCAGCCAGCCTGGAAACTGAGGCAGCCCTGACCTCTTTAGCACTCTCACCAAACTGACTGGGCAGCCTCCAAACGGAGGAGGTTCCTGATGCTTAAAAGGGCACTGCCTATTTATCTCTTTGCTACACTTACTCACCTGTACTTAACCCAAAAGCCATTGTTCTGGGGCCTCCGTTAAGTGTTCTTGAGCTTTGGGGATGGATGGTTAAGTTCTAGATTTCACTTACGTGATGAAAGGGAACCATGTACACATCTGGAAAATTGACACGTGCTGACCAGATCAAATCAATCTCATTTATTATATAAGTCTCGTCCAACAGAAAACCACATGTTGGAAAAAGCAGAGCAGTCAATGTTCCCCAGCCAAAGGACCACCCGTGCCTGTAAAACAGGAAATAACTAAAACAAAGAAAGCCAGATCCAGAAAAATAAAGTTTGGATGCTTGTGAAACCTTTACAGGGAGATGTTTAGATTCCTACCCCCAAAATTCTTCTTCTGCACCAGTCTCCCCTACCACTTCCTTGTCTTGATGCTTTTCCAGAGTGACTTATCTAACAACAAGCATTTGGGGGCGATGCTTCCTGCTGAAGGACCCACTTTGACCAGGTCCCAGCTACAGCACAGGATTCTAAAAGAGCTGCACAAGTATAAATTCAAGCACATTAGCCACCATGCCTTTTTCCTGGAAAGGAAATCATATCTATTTATTTGTATCTGTAAATCAACACCAACTTGTCTATGCCATACTCACAGAAATTCCAAAACAAAAACCAGGCTGGCTTGGCTTGGATGAGAGCTAAGCACACAAAGAGACTATTCACGTCTCTGGACTTGAAGAGAATCATATGGTCCAACCAAGGTCAACAAGATGATCTCAGTCTGATTTCAAAGGTTATTTTTTAAAGTTATAGCTCACAACTGCTGCTAAAAATATTTTTAACCTTTAAAACAAACACTCAGAGATAAGAAACAAGCATTTGAGGACAAGTCCCATCTGATTGGTGCTCATATCTCTTTAAGGTATGCATTTGGTATCATATAGTAAATTGACTGTAAAGTCTAATTTTTTAAAAAGCCACCTACACTGCAGGATTTTACTCATAGCATGCACTGTGGAAAACTCCCTGAAATGTCTACAAATATCTATAATATTTAAATCCACATGTGTCTTCCATGTCTCCTGGGGTGGGGGAATTTTGTTTCTTTTTTCTTCAGCTTCTTCTTTTTTTCTTTTTTCTCTCTTTCCCTATTTCTTCTCCTATGTGCCTTTCTGTTTTTTTCATCCTTTTTTTATGAAAGAAAGGGAGATAGAAAGATGCTAACATTTATTGAGTACCTACTTTGATGACAAGTGTTTTCCATGAGTTATTATCAGCTGTAAGGATTCCCTCCCTTGGCTTGATCTGAAAAATCCTACCAACCTTCCAATGAACTCATTTTTTATCAAGCGCCATGTTTTAAGATGTCAAAGTCCTCTGAATGGCTTAAGAGGTCAAATGGTATCTAAAAAGCTGCCCCAGCCCTGGCCTGTGTGGTTCGGTTGGTTGGGCATCATTCTGCAAAGCAAAAGGACATCAGTTCAATTCTCTGGTAGGGTACAAGCCTAGGTTGTGGGTTTGGTCCCCAGTCAGGGCATGCAGGAGAGGCAACCAATGGTTGTTTCTCTCTCACATTGATGTTTCTCTCCCTCTCTTTCTCTGTCCCTTTCCCTCTCTCTAAAAAGTAAATAAATAACATCTTTAAAAAATAAAAAAGCGGCCCCAACTCAGTGACATGCATACCATACATTTTGTTTTGATACTAAAATGCACACACACACACACATATATATACCCACACAGACACAAAATACCATGTGCTTTCTTTTCATTCTGTAATTTGCATACAAAGTTTTATTGGTTTTTGTTTTCTCTGTTTTTCTCTCTGTAGGACTTCGTTAGCCTCAGGGACTTAGGTGCAGCTTAAGCAGCTTTGAAAAGACGCTCTCCATCCCGAGCACCATTCCCTGACCTTCCTCTGCCACCTCCTTGCCCTCACCCCCTGTCCAACTCTACTTCCTTGGCTCAAGGTCTCAAACCTTTGTGTTCCATCTCATTCTGGCCAGGGGCGAGGAAAGTACCTATAATTGCTCAGTATTTTTCCGGAGGAATATTTATTTTTCTTTCAGATTAAACATCTGTGGAATTAGACAGTTACTTGAATGGAAACATGTTCAATTTATTTAAAGGATTATGTGGAATCTTGAGAAATTAATAGACAGTGTCCCTTATATGTGCCCGTTTTCACCTTAACTTGGCAGATGTCCCCTGCACACCTTCCCAGCAGCCTGTGGACTTCCAACAGACAAGGTCTGATGTCGCTTCACAGACCTGCTAGTCCTAAGGAAAAGGAGTGGTCTGCATTCTTCCCCAGAGATTTCATTTATTCTTCTCCATGTTTTTCATACCAGCCAATTCATCGTATTTCCTCCCAAGAAAGAATGAAAAGATTAAGCTTCAAGAATGCTTTGCCCAAATAAACTTGAAAGCGAGGAAAGTTTTACTTTTTACCAAAATGACTTGTAACATGCATTTGGGAAAATTATTTTTTCCCCCAGTGGGTTCAGTGTTCACCAGGTGTTCTCCCTTGACCTTCTAACAACAATGAAAACTCACGTGTATTTGTTCACAAAAATAAAAAGAGGGGCTATCTTACCCTTATCTTATGATTAGGCAACTGAGGCACCAGAAAGTTAAATGAAGTGCAGACCATAACTGGTTGAAAATCCACCTTTTCCCAGCCAAAGCTTTTGCTTGCGTGGAGGGCGCTCTGGAGGGTTGGCCCACCCGCCAGCACCCCCGCCGCCAATGCGCATGCCTCGCGTACTGCAGGAGCCTGTTCACAGGTGGGAATCATGGCAGCAATAAGCTCCCCACTCATGTGGAAACTGCCCTCACCGGTTTCACCTGTATCAACTCATTTTAGGGGTGAGGAGTCTGAAGGAGGGGTCGCATAACTGAGGTATAGGTGGTCTGCGCAAACTCTTTCCTTGATCAAGAAAGTGTCTTCTCTTTTCCAGGTAAGGTTAGGAATCTCTAAGAGGAAGATACAGCCTGTAAAATTTCTTAAGTGTGCTTGGCCATGGGGCCGCTCTTTTGGCTAGAAGCACAAGGTCATTGCTCTGCCAGACTCCTGGGAGATGTTCGTTCGGGCGATATGATGTGAACATAGCTTTCCCAGGGTGTGCATATGAATTAGTTACCAGGCTTTTTTTTACCCCCCTAGGAAGAAGCAGCACGTCTGGGGATGTGGTCTGGCGGAGAACACCTGAAGACTGCCGACAGGCCTGAGAGGGTCGGGGGGAGGTGATGCACTTGGGTGAGTAATTTAACCTCTCCCAGCCTCAGGTTTCTAATCTACAAAATGGGTACGATACCATCTGCCTTGCAGTGTTGTAGGGTCAGAGAGGAGACCAGTGTTTGGTATGGGGATGTTTGTGGTCAGTGGCAGCTGTTGTTACCTGTTACCTCTTAAATGGAGCCGTCTCACTTTGGGCATGTTTTTAAAATCAGTGTAGCCCATTCCTTCGTCTGGAAAACAGCAATAATGTTCCTCCCCCTAAGACCACTGAGCTGATATAAAACCTCACCCACTGCCAAGCACTCAATGGCTTTTCAACCCATGATGCAAACATGTCTCCCAGCGGCCCTGCCCTCACCCTGGGGGCGCCCCTTCAATCCCTTTGCCTCGGTCCCGGTACCCAAGAAAACACATAGATTCCCAGGGCAAGAAGGCCTCACACTGTATAAACCTTCTTTTATCTCCTACTTGAGCTAATTCCTTTCTCCTGTGTTTGCTAAGGTTATTCACCTAGCCTCACACAGGCTGGTGAGGAGCCAGTGGTTGAATTTCCATTTTTAGAGCATAGAGCACAAAGCACACTGTGATTGAAGATCCTTCCTGACATTACTCAGACATGCCCGGCAACTAATGTGCTTGCAGGGCTCATAATGCACTTGCTCCCACAGCCTGAATTTCGTGCCCTCTCACGGGTGCTAATTATAGCTGACCTGACACTGGGGTAGGCAGAGTCCCTGTAATTCTATTCGGTACAGAGTGCCTGTCAGCACTCAACAGAATCAAATAGTTCTGTGGTGAATGGTCACTTTTTTTTTCCCAAAGCACAAGACCATCGGGTTAGGGAAAACATCCTAGATGAGAAACAATGAGCCCAGTTTTGCTTGTATAAATTCCAGCCAGGTCTTGGCACAGGGGGTCAGCCCCCTGAGGCAAAGCTGATGGAAACTGGACCGTTGGCAGCTTCTCCATGACATTTTGTTTCTGTGCATTCCCAGGCAGGGTCACAAAAAACAAATGTCTGGGCAGTTTTTCTTTCTAAACTTCCAACAGAAGATGTTGTTAACATCTAGGTTTCATAGACACCTATACTGTACAGAGTGGAGTGTTGAATTTTATCTGGGAGTTTTGCTATCCAGGGCAGACATTCTGCCCATACCAACCGTCTTGACTTGTTGCAGAATCTGGAGTAAAACTGTGTGCAAAATTCACACATCAGGGGCACATGGTAAGAGCCAGATAAGTGGAAGCAAAGACAATGTAGTCATGTGATTTTGTGGAGAATGTACGTTCTTTTTAACTCCAACTTACTAGTTTTCTGAATTAAAAGATAGTTCGGGCCCTGGCCTGGTGGCTTAGTTGAAGCATGATGCTATAGGCCAAAAGGTTGTGGGTTCAAGCCCCCTTCAGGGCACCTACAGAACGCTACCCATCGATGTTTCTCTCTCACATTTCCCTCTTCTTCCTCTCCTATCTCCTTTCCTCTTTTTCTAAAATCATTAAACATATCCTCAAGTGAGCATTGAAAAAAAATCTGAAAACACTATAAAGTCAGAGGTAGCATGTTCCTTTTTCTCAGGAGCAGAAATGGAGTTACTATGAAGAGGATAGAGGGTAAGCTACCTTATTACAAGCCATTTCTGGGTGATATTTTGCTATATTTGAAGAATGTTTAAGAAATGTTGAATCCTAGACATTTTATGTGCAACTGGTGCCCTCTAGTGACAGGGGAAGTCTCTAGCCATATATTGTTTCATTTTAAAGCTAAAGAATCCCATTCTTTCTCATTTATCCTACTCCAGGTTTACAAGGAAGGAAGAGAAAAAGGAGAAGCTGGAAGGGAAGAAGGGGCTTTGGGGTGCCTTTTTAGTTCACAACACGAGTCCCAAAAAGCATACTTGGGTTTATGAAATACGAGTCTTCAAGGCCTACGAGGTTTCACAGTTCCCTTAGAGATAGGGATACTTATCTGCCAGGTATTTCTGGGAACCTCCCTAGTGTGGGAAATGAGTTTTTTCCAGGCTGCTTCTGATAATTTAGATACGGTCCAAAAAATGGCACAATTCCTCTTGGCTCTGAGAGACACTAGAATAATAAGGCAGAATTCAAATGTTTCACAGTATCTAGCCAGAATAGATAGAACATGGCCCTCTCATTAGCTGCAATTCCTTTACTCCAGCAGAGAATCAGAAATCTCCACCTAAGAATCTTATATGCATATCCACTGTCCAAAGCCTGTCTTCCCATCAAAACAGCTCCTGGGCCTGAAGGATCATCTGCTGATGGTGCCACCTAGTCTGCAGGGCAGAGACCACAGTCATTCTGAGCTGACATCATCACTTAGCTATAGGACATCTTCCATTCATCTGTCCCGGTCACTGCTGCCTTCACTAATCAGGCCTTAATCTTTTCTGATTGAGAATGGTTTCAGCTTCCAAGTTTGGCTCTCTCCCCTGCTAATCCATCTTTACACTGCTACTAGCTGTCTTTCTAAACACACACACACACACACACACACACACACACACACACACACACACCTTTATGATCTGGTGGTCTCATAGAAAACTCCAATAGCATGAAATGACCCCAACCTACTTCTTCAGTCTCTTCTCCTATTTCCCACACACTCATCTTCCTGGGCTCACACATGCCTTGCCCTCTGCATGGGACGTTGCAGAGCACCAGCCATCCTTCATGACCTGCGAATGTCATCTCCAGGATGTATCCCGACAACCTAATGGCTCCCATCCATGAGCCCACAGCACCTGCTTCACCAGCAGTGCAAGTCCTAGGAGTCTCGCTACCACTTGCTTATGTATTTGTCTCCACTGTGACCTCCATCAGAGCAAAACTCCAGGCTTGTTCTTTAAAATTATGTTCTTTATTAATGCAATACCATAAAATACTACATACAAAAATACTGTGCACAAAATTTGCTAAAAATAGAGCATTGTAACTGAAGATGTTTTTAAATTTTTGAGATAGTATTGACATATAACCTTAGTTTCTGGTGTACAACATAATGATTTGATAGTTGAATTTATTGCAAAATAATCCCCACAACAATTCTACTGAACATTCATTACTAGACATAGTTATCCTTTTTCTTGTGATGAGAACTTTTAAGATCACCCTCTTAGCTACTTTCGCATGCATACGATACAGCAATGGTGAACTGCCCTCCTGCTGTACATTACACCTCTGTGACTGACTGTTTCATAACCACAAGTTTATACCCACCTTTGCTCATTTCACCCACCTCGTCTCCTGCCTCTGGCAACCCCCAGTCTGTTCTCTGAATCTCTAAGCTTGGCTTCTAAGGGTTTTTTTCTTTTTTTCTTTTTTAAGATTCTATGTATAAGTGAGATCATATGTTACTTGTCTTTCTCTGACTTATTGCACTAAGTGTAATCAGGTTTGTTCTTTTCACATGCCCTGGATTTGCCTGGCACATAGCAAAACACATACACAGGAAGGGAAGGGAGGAAAGGAAGAAAGAAAGAATTTTATACGGTTGGAAGGACAGCTTCATTTTATCTATATCTCAGCAGTCAAAATAAAAGCAGCATAAAATCCATCACTGACAGGGCAGGGTTTGAGTCTTCCTGCCACCTCCTACTAGCTGTCTACCCTGAGACAAGTAGTTAACCTTTTCGAGCCTCGGTTTTTCACTGTAAAACGGGGATGATAGTACGTTCTATGCAAAGCGAAGACTAAGGTAGTGTGTGTGAAGTGCCTAGGGGTACCTGGCAGCAAGCACTCTGTGGATGGACTTTTGTCTCTATCCATCTGATATGTGATGTACACATGGATGTGACTGAGTGGATTTGATATTCCTGTAGCAACAGTGGAAACTCAGAAAATCGAGTTGTCTCTCCCATCTCATGCTGAATATCTATTTTCCCCCGATTCCATGCACATTTTCCCTTGCATTTGGCTTAGAATGATTATTTTTTTTAACTAATGGAAGCTTCTTCAAGGGGCAATTATTACTTCATGAAAATATTTGTCTACCATTCCTTAGTTTCATACTAAGAAGCAGGGGGAAGTGTGTTTTTTTTTACTATGAGGCAATTTAATAATTTAATTTAATCATGTAAATTTAAATTTAAATCATTCAATTTAAATCATTTAATCAATCAATCACCCCCCTCTCACCTCCTATATATCCTCCACTGGAGCCAAGTCAGCTGAAAAAATAATAAAATCACATAATCAGACCTCGACTTCATCCTCTGGTCTCAGAAACTCCTGCTGCCACATGTATTTCGTAGACCCCAAGTGCGGGTCCTGAAGGAGACAGATGAACCCCGGCTCCCCCTGACTTACTGCCCTCCCTGACACAGCCCTGGGTGCACGGAGCACCGCCCAGGTGGCCTGCTGTCTCACTGTCTTGAGGCTGAGCACAGAGGGTCCAGGAAGGAGACATCGATTGCCAAGTCCCTGCTGACAAGAATACTTGCCTACACCCTTTGAAAGCATTTCACATAGGCAGAGAAATGGGAAAAAGGCCTGGCTTGCCAACAAACCATTAGGCAAATCTGCAAACAGGGTATTAAGTTTTGCTCTGTAAGTGTTCTTTCCATGACAAGCCTGTTAATTGGTGCTTCAGATTCAAAACTACGTCAGGTTTTATGTTGCCAAAGAAACTGAAGAATCCAATTACTTCTGTTTTTAGAAATACTTGGAATTTTATTCCACTCATTTTTCTGGTGAAATAAAGTAGTGATAAGAATTAAAATTAGAGGAAAACTTTGGAGCTATTGCATCATGACCTAATATATCACAAAGTATTGGAATCTGTCCTGGGTGTACTAACTCTGCAAAGGTTTGAGGAGACCTGTCTTTGTACTCGTTGGGGGAAAGAGTGGATGAAACAGCCCAGTAATAGGAAAATGAAAGGGAACAATAGGTCATCTAAGTGGCAGGCGCAGTCGGCCGCCCCTGCTCCGGGCCCTGGGGTGGGCCGCTCATGTGAGCCCAGCAAGAACTGTTTCTTGGTTTGTTACGTAGCCGTGTGGGTCCCACAGACACAAGCCCTGTTTGTTGGCTTTCAGAGCCAAATGTTTGGGGAGCTCTCTTCTCATCGAGTGGGAGTCTTCAAAGTTGGGGTGTCACATGTGGGGTTCAAGTTTTTTATTTCTCAGGGAGAAGCTCGAGTTATGAGTTCCCTCCCAGATATGGTTTGCTGCATAGGGGACGAGGTTGAAGGGCAGATTGAAAGGGAGAAGCCTTTCCTACCAGCTTCAGTGTGAGGTGATTTTTTCTGCATTTGTCCATGTGTAGGAGCCACTTACCTAATTTTGGGACTTTTCCTCAGAGGAAATTGCTCCATATGTGGCTGTAACTTTGCTGTGTCTGTGGCAAAATGTCAGTTCAGAATCTATGTCAACATCTTGAACTGGAACCTGTTTTTTTTTCAATTACAGGCGACATACAATATTGTATTAGTTTCAGGTGCACGATACAGTGATTAGACATCTATATAACTTATGATCACCCAGCTAAGCCTAGCACCCACCTGGTACCGTACATAGTTATTACAGTACTGCTGACTACATTCCCTCTGTTGTATTTCACATTGCGGTGACTGTTTTGTAACAGGAAATTTGTGCTTCTTAATCCCTTCACCTTTTACCTACCCAGCCTTCAATGCCCCTCCCATCTGGCAACCATCAGTTTGTTCTTTTTATCAATAATTTTGTTCCTGTTTTGCTTTTTTATTTTGTTTTTCAGATTCTACATATAAGTGAAATCATATGGTATTTGTCTTTCTCTGACTTATTTAACATAATACCCTCTAGGTCCGTCCATGTTGCCACAAATGGCAAGATTTCATTCTTTTATATGGCTGAGAAATATTTCATTGTATATATGTATGTACACCTCTTCTTTACTCATATATCGATGAACACTTAGGCAGATTCCATTTCTTGGTTACTGTAAATAATGCTGCAGTGAGCATAGGGATGCATATAACTTGTGGAATTACTGTTTTGGATTTCTCTGGCCAAATACTCAGAAGTGGAATTGCTGGGTCATATAGTTGTTACATTTTTAATTTCTTCATACTGTTTTCCATAGTGGCTGCACTAATTTATAATCTCACCAACAATGCATGAGGATTCCCTTTTCTCCACATGCTCACCGATACTTGTAGTTTGTTGATTTATTCACGATGGTCATTCTGATAGATGGGAGGTGATATCTCATTGCGGTTTTAATTTGCATTTCCCCGACGATTAGTGATGTTAAGCATCTTTTCACATATCTGTTGGCCATCTGTATGTCCTCTTTGGAGAAGTGTCTATTCAGGTCCTCTCTCTATTTTTTAATTATATTTTTGTGGGTGTTTTTTAGTTTTAAGTTGTACAAGTTTCTTAAATATTTTAGATTTTAACTCCTTATTAGATGTATCATTGATTAATATCTCCTCCCATTTGGTAGGTTGTATTTTTGTTTGGTTGATGGTTTCCTTTGCTATGCAGAAACTTTTTAGTTTGTGGTAGTTTTATTTATTTATTTTTCTTTTATTTCCTTTGCTCTAGGAAACATAACCAAATATATATGTGTAATATATTAGTTATATATTTGTAATATATTAGTTATATATGTATTCATTTTATATATATATACACATATAAAACTAAGAGTAATGTCAAAGAGTTTACTGCTTAGGTTTTCGTCTAGAATTTTTATAGTTTCAAGTATTACATTATTTAAGTCTTTAATTCACTTTGAGTTTATTCTTGTATATGATGTAAGAAAATGATCTGGTTTCATTCTTTTCATATGTCTGTCCGTTTCTTCTAACACCATTTATTGAAGAGACTATCTTTACCACACTCTATATTCTTGCCTGCCTAGTCATAGATTAATTGACCATATGAGGATGGTTTATTTTTTCTTTGTTCTCTATTCTGTTCCATTGATTTTTGGATTATTCATTCTAGTTTTGTGAAAAATGCCATTGATATTTTGATAGGGATCACATTAAATCTGTAGCTTGCTTTGGGTATGGGGAATATTTTAATAATATTAATTTTTCCTAACCATGAGCATGGTATAGTCTTCAATTTATCTGTATCTTACTCTATTTCTTTCTTTAGTGTCTTATAGTTTTCTCAGAACATTTAACTTCTTGGTTAAAGTTATTCCTAGGTAATTTTTTTTTATGTAATTGTAGATGAGATTGTTTTCTTAATTTCTCTTTCTGTGAGTTCATCATGGCTGTATAAAAATGCAACAAATTTCTAAATATATAAATTTTGTATCTTGCCATTTTGCTGAATTTATTTATTAGTTTTAACAGTTTTTTGATGAAATATTTAGGGCTCTCTCTGTATAGTATCATGTCATCAGCAAATAATGACAGTTTTACTTCTTCCTTTTCAATTTGTATACCTTTTATTTCATTTTCCTGTATGATGGATGTGGCTAGGACTTCCAATACTTTGTTGAGTAAAACGGTGAAAGTGGACATCCCTACCTTGTTCCCGATCTTAAGGGAAATGCCCATTGAGTATAATGTTGGCTGTGTGTCATTTTGGCCTTTATTATGTTGAGACATGTTATCTCTTTTCCCACTTTGCTAAGAATTTTTATTATAAATGGATGCCGGATTTTGTCAAATGCTTTTTCTGCATCTATTCATATGATTATAGAATTTTTATCCTTCATCTTGTTTGTGTTATATCATTAATCAATTTGTGAATATTAATCAACCTTCCACCCAGGGAATAAATCTGACTTGATCATGGCGTATGATCTTTTTAATGTCTTGCTGAATTCAGTTTGCTAATATTTTGTTGAGAGTTTTAGCATCTATGTCCATCAGGGATATTGGCCTATCATTTTCTTTCTTCTGGTGTCTTTGTCTGGTTTTGGTATCAGGGTGATGCTGGTCTTGTGAAATGAATTTGGGTAGTTCTCCTTCCTCTTAAATTTTTTGGAGTTGTTTGAGAAGAATAGGTATTAATTTTTCTTTACATATTTGCTAAAATTCACCTGTAAAGCTGTCTGGTCCAGGCATTGTTTGGGGGTAGTTTTTGACTACTGATTCAATTTCTGTTATCTCTTCAGATTTTTTGTTTTTTCTTGATTCAGCCTTGAAAGATTATATATTTCTAGGACTATATCTATTTCTTCCAGGTTGTCTAATTTGTAAGCACTTAATTGTTCATAGTATTTCCATATAATCCTTTTCATTTCTCTGTCAGTTATTACTTCTTTCATTTCTGATTTTATTTATTGCGACTATATCTCTTTTTTTCTTGATTAGTCTAGCTTAATGATTTATTAATTTTGTTTATCTTTTCAAAAAACAGCTCTTGGTTTCATTGGTCTTTTGTATTGCTTTTTTAAGGCTCTATTTAATTTATTTTCACTCTGTTCTTTATTATTTCCCTTCCCTCTACTCAGTTTGGGCTTTGTTATTTTCATTCTCTTCCTTTAGGTGTAACATTAGACTGTTTCTTTGAGATTTTTCTTGTTACTTCACGTAGGCCTAAATTGCTGTAAATTTTCCTCTTAAAACTGCTTTCGCTGTGTCTTATGGATTTGGGGTCATTGTATTTTTATTTTCATTTTTCTCAAGGTATATTGATGCATTCCTTGATCTTATTGTTAACCCATTTGCTGTTTAGTCACATGTTACTTAGCTTCCACGTGTTTGTGGGTTTTCAATTTTCTTCTTGTAAATGTAAACATGATCTTCCTACTTTTGCCTTTTAACTTTAGTACTAACTTTATAGTTGGTTAATCCACTACTGTTTTGCCTTTGTCAGTGAACAGTTTTTTTCTTTTCTGTATTTTCTTATTCATATTATTATTATTATCATTATTATTATTTTACTTAATGAAGTCCCCGTAACATTTCTTGTAATACTGGTTTAGCCATGATGAACTCCTTTAGCTTTTTGTTGTCTGGGAACTCTTTATCTCTCCTTTGATTCTAAGTTATAGTCTTCCTAGGTAGAGTAATCTTGGTTGTAAATCTTTGCTTTTCATCATCTTGAATATTTCATGCCAATCTCTTCTGGCCTGCAAAGTTTCTGTTGAGAAATCAGCTGATAGTCTTATGGGAATGCCCTTGTACATAACTAACTGCTTTATTCTTGTTACTTTTAAGATTCTATCTTTGTCTTTAATCATTAGTAATTTCATTATAATGTGTCTTGGTGTGGGCCTATTTGGGCTTCTCTTGTTTGGGACTCTGTGCTTCCTGAACTTGTATGCCTATTTCCTTTGCCAGGTTAGGGAAGTTTTTTTAGTCATTTTTTCTTCAATTGGTTTTTAATCCCTTTCTCTCTCTCTTTTCCTTCTGGTACACCTATAAAGTGAATGTTGGCATCTTAATATTGTCCCAGAAGTTCCTTAAACTATCTTTATATTTAATATCCTTTGTCTTTTTGCTGTTCCAATTGGGTGTTTTTGCTACTGGGTTTCCAAACCACCAATTCAATCCTCGGCTTCATCTGCGATGTTAATTTCCTACAATGTATTCTTCATATCAATTATTGTACTCTTCATTTTTGAGTAGTTCTTTTTTATGCTTTCTATCTCTTTGTTGAGGTTCTCACTGAATTCATCTGTTCTTCCCCTAAGTTCGTTGAGCATACTTGCAACCAGTATTTTGGACTCTGCATCTGGCAGGTTGCTTGTTTCCATTTAGTTTAATACTTTTCCTGGAGTTGTTCTGTTATTTCATTTGAAATGTTTCTTTGTCTCCTTATTATGGCTGCCTCCCTGTGTTTGTTTCTATGTGTTAGGTGGATCTGCAACATCTCTAAGTCTTGGCAGGGTGGTCTTATGTAGTAGGTGTCCTGTGAGACCAGTGGCACAGTGTCCTGTTTACCTGACCCAGGTGCTCCAGATGTTTCCCTTTTGGAGTTGGTACATAAGTAGATGATGTTGACCCTAAGGTTGATTGACTATAAGGGCTGATTATGACTACAGCAGACAAGCTGTTGTGTAGGAGCTACCTCATGGAATGGGAGTCACTTTCACATGGCTCTGGTACCAGCCAAGTCCATCCTTTGGGTGTGTTGTTTGGGGAGCTGCTTGGGTGGTACTCTGGTATGGTCTGAAGACAGCCACCAGGTATTAGTTATGGAGCCTCTTAGGAGGGGCTGCACAGCTGGCCAAGGTCAGCCAACATTTGTGCCAGGCTTGGGGGACACCTAGTTGGACCTACTAAGTGATCTGTGGTTGGTTGCCACTTGTGTAGGGCTTAGAGGTACTTGGGAGAGGTTATGCCATGAACCAAGGCTGGCTGCTACTAGTGCCAGCCTTGGGACTCTTTGGTGAGCACCATGATGTGAGCTGAGTTCATCCACTACTTGTGCTGGGCTCATGGCCACTTAATTGAAGCTACATTTCAAGCCAACTGGATGCAGCTTATGCCAAGTTTGGGGCTACCTGATGGGAGTTACAATGCAAGTTGAGACTGCTTATGTCACTGCTTATGCCAGGATTAGGGCCACTTAGCGAGAGTTATATGGCATGAGGAGGCCAGCCACTGCTTTTTGGAGGTTTGGGAACCTTTGAGCAATTTCATGAAGTATGAATCAAGGTAGGCCATGTGTGGAAAATCTGTTGGAAGTGGCTCAGGCTGGGCACGTGAGTTGGGTAAGGTGGGGTCTCAGGGAATCACCAGGGTGGGATAAACAATGTTATCCTGGTTAATAGACAACAGACATTTGGCACCCACCCTTGCCTGCCAGCTGGTTTTGGGGGAGGGTTCAACAAAGGAACAATGGTGCCTGACAGTGTTTCCTTCCTGGAGAAAGCTACCCTGACCCCTGACCTGCCAGCCCTCACCCTGAAGCTAGTCAATTCAGTATTGCCCTGTCTTTCCCTGGTGCTTTTCAAGCAGCTGCCTCCACACTGGAGCCCAGAGCCAAATGAGTTTGTAAGTGAGTGTGTCCCTGTGCAGTCCCTCAAGAGGAATGCCTGGGATGGCAGCATCCTTCTGTCTCACTAGGACACAACCTTCACTGCTCTTCACAGTCAGAAGTTATAGGGATTCCCCCTGTCTCCTGGTGGTGGGGTGGACCTCCACAGCCAAGATACCCCAATTCTTAATTGCCACACTGTGGGCTGGGACTTGCCCATTGTGCACCTCTGCCCCTCCCACCAGTCTCATCATGGTTTCTTCTTCTCTATATCCTTAGTTACAGGACTTCTGTTCAGCTAGTCTTCAGGTAGTTCTTAGTGATGGTTGTTCTAAAAGTTACTTGAGATTTTGATGTAATCATGGGAGGAGAAAAACAGAGCATTTATCTACTCCACCATTTTGACTGGAAGTCTAGAACCCCATTTCTATTATTATTTTTTAAATTTTTATTTATTGATTTTAGAGAGAAAAAGAGAAAAACATTGATTTGTTGTTTTACTTATGTATACATTCATTGGTGGAAACAATTTTTAAAAATTAAGGTAAAATTTTCTTGTTTTATTTATATATTAAGAATGTAACATGTTTTTAAATTGTGTTAATATTGTAGTTCAGGTTTCCATTTGTTTTTTTATGTTTCAAAGTTGCATAGGTTTTTAACAATCTGTTCCAATTCCATCTTTTCCCATAATTTTATCCTGGCACATAAGTATACAGAAAGCAAAGGTTTTCAGGAATGCATATATCAAATTATAATAGAAATGCCTTTGTAGTCAAACCCATCCTTGTAAAATCCCCTCAGAAAGACCCATGGAGGAGACTGACATGTCTCCTGGTAAGTTCAAAGTCATTCATTCTAATGTTTTGGGACAGATACTGGCAATCTTAAGTAGGTGGCTAGCTTTTATGGGTTACATTTCATAAAAAATTCCCATTTTAAACATCAGAAACGTAGTCAATATGAGAAGATGTTCATAATAAATAGGCCCACAGGAACTGAGTGTGTCACTTCATGTACTTCTCCTGATGGTCTTATGACTTTGATAACCACAGCTTTTATTTTACTGATGAAGAAATTGAGGCTCAAAGATATGAAAAGTTTGCTTGAAATTACCATGCTACCAACTGGTGAACACAAATTTCAATTCAGAGTTTCTTTTTCTTTTTTTTTTTAATTGTTGTTCAAGTACAGTTGTCTCCATTGTCACCCCACCACACCCCCCGCCTCAACCATCCCCACCTCCCACCTATGAACCTACCTCCTTTGGCTTTGTCCATGTGTCCTTCATACATGTTCCTTGATGACCCTTCCCCTAGGACCCCTCTCCTCCCTCCTCTCTGGTCATTGTCAGTTTGTTCTTTATTTCAGTGTCTCTGGTTGTATTTTGCTTGCTTCTTAGTTTTATTGATTAGGTTCCTGTTAAAGGTGAGATCATATGGTATTTGTCTTTCACCTCCTGGCTTATTTCACTTAGCATAATGTCTCCAGTTCCATCCATGCTGTTGCGAAGGGTAGGAGCTCCTTCTTTCTTTCTGCTGCACCAATCCAAAAGAACCTGTGCACCCCAATGCCCACAGAAGCACAATTTACAATATCCAAGTGCTGGAAGCAACCCAAGTGCTCATGAAAATGAGTGGATCAAAAAACTGTGGTACATTTATTCAACTCAGAGTGTCTAACCTTGACCTCTTCCATTCCTCAATAGTTCATTTTAACTTCAATTCTCAGTAGTTCAATTCTAAACTTCCAGTAGCTTATTTTGGAAGTGATTCACTGATGTTTTAAAGTAAGACTTATATTGGATATTTTCAAAGTGTTTTCAACGAGAAGAAAAAGAATCTATTAAACAATCATGCTGCATGGTACAGAAAATTTGGCATATGAAGCTAGACTTCAGTTCTTTTATTCACAAACTACTTAGTTTTCAGTCCGTGAGTGTTTATGGTTGTACCAGACACTGAGTTACATGGCACGTGTGACAGCCGTGCTGCTGTTGCTCGGAGGGACGGTGTTCTAGCGGTGCAACCTTTATAAAATGCGTGAGATGGAAGTGTTATCACTTATTTTTGCAAGGATGCAATACGAATTTGGAACTTTTCATCTAGAAAGGCCCAAGACATAGAAACCATTTGGTTATTAGTAGTTATTATGAAATTGATAAATAATAATACTAATTAAACAGAACAAGAGGCAGAATAATGAGCAGTCACCATGTTATGTTCATGAAGTTTACCTTGTACTCTGAAGAGTGGCTGCCTGAGAGCAAATGGCACCATCACCGTCTACAGTCAAAGCCACTACAAGTACCTTTTCCTCCCCAAATGACAGGTGAAACCCCTAGCGGAGTTCAGGCGAGGAGGTATGTCCTGACGGTATACAAAACCTAATTCCCTTACAGTTCTGTTGTTCTGATACATCATATTGTACATGAAATTGCTTAGAACTTAACAAATGTCTACAAAGAACATTGTATTTGAAAAGTTCTATTAAATCATAAATTATTTAGTGTCTCAATCTCTGTGCTTAAAGACCAAATATAACTTTCATTTAAATATCTAGGTACATTTCACTTCTAGCAACAGAAACCTAGGTTTTTAGATCCAACATACCCAATGAGAACAAATGAAAAAGCCAGACAAAATATTATATGAAAAACATTTGAACATTTGTTCAAAATCATCAGGAATCTACCAAAGAAGAGAAAATTTGTGGGACTGATATCCAGGAGTAAAGGGAGAACATACATTTCCATGTATGTGCCATGCACATGTGTACATGTGTATGTTCCATGCACAGCCTGGCACCATTTTACCCTCCAGGAATATTGTGAAGTGTAAAAGCAGTGGCTGAGATAGGAGACTGAGCAGAGCTTTGGACAGACTATCGGGACTAGGGAGAGAGAAACGAGAATGCAGGGCCTGCTGGTGGTTCTGGGCACAATCGAAGAGTTAGAGTGAACTGGTAGTAGAGCAGCCCAGGCCTCAGAAGGACTGAACACACCTTCGGCGACTTCAGTGTCTGACTGGGTTCAGCTGCTGTGCTCCTAACCTAGTTGCTCGCCAGAAGCAAAAATGCATTCTCTGTGATGGAAAATAAAGTTGGAGTTTCAAATTCCCTCAATAGTTTTCATATATAATATTTGGCCCTCAGTTAAAAAAAAAAATCCGCTATTACAAGAAGACAAATTTTGGCCAGAAATCAAGAAAAAAGAACTGGTAATAGAAACTCACCCACAGGAGCTTCAAAAAATAGAACTATCAAATATGATCATTAAAATAACCAAAACCAGCATTTTCAAAGAATTAAGACAAAATGGAGAACTTTAGCAAAGAATGGAAACTATCAAAATAATTAAATGGAAATTCTAAAACTGAAAAATAGAATATCAAGTCAATAGATGAGTTTAGAGTTTAGTAGCTGAGTAGGCACAGGTGAGGAGAGAATTAGTGAAGAAGCAGATAATAGAAAGAAAATATCTAAAGTTCAGAGTCAAAGGCACAGAAATAGAGAAGGGATGTAGGGGACACAGTAACAATGTCAGTACACTTATAATTACAGCCCTACAATAAAGGGGACACTGAATTTGGCAGCAACATATTCTATGCATATCATACTACTACTGCTGATATCCGAAGGCAAAGAGAAAATATTGAAAGCAGCCAAAGGAACGGCACAGCAAAGGAAATCATCAAAAAAATAAAAACACGATCCATTGAATGGGAGAACATATCTGATAAAGAGTTAACATGCAAAATTTATAAGAAGTTATAAAACTGAACACCAAAAAAAAAAAAAAAAACCCTCCAAACAATTCAATTAAAAAATGGGCACAGGATCTGAATAGACATTTCTCCAAAGAGGATATACAGATGGCCAATAGACATGTGAAAAGATGCTCAATGTCACTGATCATCAGAGAAATGCAAATTAAAAGTACAATGAGATTTCACCTCACACCTGTCAGAATGGATATAATCAGTAAATCAACAAACAACAAGTGCTGGCCAAGACGGGGACAAAGGGGGAACCCTAGTGCACTGTTGGTAGGAATGCAGATTGGTGCAGCCACTGTGGAAAGCTGTGTGGCGTTACTTCAAAAAATTAAAAATGGATCTGCCTTATGATCCAGTGATTCTACTTCTGGGAATTTATCCAAAGAAACCTGAGACATTAATTTGAAAAAATATAGGCACCCCTATGTTCATTGCAGCATTATTTACAATAGCCAAGATTTGAAAGCAGCCCAAGTGTCCATCAGTAGGTGAGTGGATAAAACAGCTATGGGACATTTACACAATGGAACACTTACTATTCAGCTGTAAAAAACAAGAAAATTCTACCCTTTGTGACAGTGTGGATGGACCCGGCGAACCTTATGCTAAGTGAAATAAGCCAGTCAGAGAAAGACAAATACCATATGATTCATTCACACGTGGAATCTAATAAACAAACTGAACTAACAAGCAAAACAGAAACAGACTCATAGAGAGCAGGCCGACAGTTCTGGGGTGGGGGTTGAGGGTGGAGGATGCAGGGATTGAGCAAAAAAGAACAAGGGCTCATGGAAACAGAGACCTGTGTTGTGACTGGGGGGGTGTGGAGGTAGAAGAGAGTATAAGGGGGATAAATGATAATGGAAAAAAATACAATAAAAAGTAAACTGTTAAAAAAAGCACCCAGAGGGAGCAATAAGAATGACAATTGGCTTATCAATATAAATAGAAGCCAGAGGATGTTATCTTAAAAGATATGTATGTTATCTTAAAAGCACTGAAAGAAAATAAATGACAAACTAGAATTCTATGTCCATAGAAAGTATCCTTTAAAAATAAGCATGAAATAAAAACATTTAAAAACAAAAAGAATGTCACCAGGAAATTCACAATAAAAAGCACATTATAAAAGGGTCTTCTTCAAGCTGAAGAAGAAGAATCACAGAAGGAAGTTCATAAACACAGAAAGGAATAGAGAACAATAGGAAAGGGTAAGTCATAGGTAAATGGAAAGGAATGTTGACACTATAAATAAAACCAATGGTGTATACTGAGATTTTACATATATGTAGAATTTTAGAAAGGAAAGGAAAACACACATGGTAGAAGGATGCCAACCCAGTTAATGTGCTCCAAACTCAACAAATGCGGGATGGTCTTTTTATAAACTTTTTATAAAGTGTCAGGAAAACGGGATGGGGGAGGGGGCAAGGTGTGCTTTTAACAATTATTTTACACCATTCTCTCACATACACATGTACAATGATCCCAGGGTTGTCAATGTCAGATGTGAAAGTTAAACAGCTAATGAATTCAGACTTCAACATAGAATGTGGTTAAGAACTTGGATAAAGAACAGACTTTATTTTTTAAAGAAGGACACAAATTGTACCAACCCTAAAGGAGGAAAGTGTCAACCATGTCTTGTGTTACAATTAAAACTTTTCTTCACTGAAAGATTCCATTAAGGACATGAAAAGGCAAGTGGAAGATATTTGCAACATGGACTACTTGCAGGGCATATAGAGAACTTCTAGCAATCTGTTAATAGAGAAAGATCAATGGAAAAGGAGGCAGGAGACTTCGTACCACTCAAAGGAGGACATCTACATGTCAAATACAAGAAAAGCTGCTCAACTGTATCTTTCGTGTCAGAGAAAAGCAAACGACAGCCACAATAAACCTAAAAAGACTTATCACATGTTGGCAAGGCTGTATAGAGCAAGTAAAATATATACAGGGTCCAGCACAAATAATGCCCCTTTTTTATTACAAAATCTTTTATTATAGGATAAGCATGTAATTCTGTAACAATCATATCACACTCAAGCACACCATATGACATTTTATGTGAAATGTTCAAATTAAAATTATAGATTATTACACCCATATTATTATACTACCAACCACACTCAAGCAGGTATTTCTTCCGCCGATATTGATGGTGGGGAGGTATTGTAAATACCTTAGGTATGATCACTTGGAACACATTTTGGCAATGCCTACTACAGTTGAACAGTTGCCTACATTATGACCCAGCAATTCCATTCTTACGTATATTTCCAACTGAAACACTCTAAGTGTGTGTACCAACATAGTTGTACAAGATGTCCCCAGATGCATTATTCATTATAAGAAAAAAAACTCACTGGGAACAGCCCAGCGGTTCAGCAACAGAGAAGAAGGTGTATGAATCCTGGCACATGCAGACAACCGCAATGTAAATGAACAAATGCAACTATAAACTACAACACAAATGTGTAAATCACAAATGATTTACATAAGTATATTGTTGAAAAAAAGGAGTCAGGAACTGAAGTACGTATATTATGTTTCTACTTACGTAAAATTTAACAAGAGGCAAAACTCTCTATGGTGTTAGAACTCAAGATAGCGGTTACCACTGGAAAAAGGTAAATGACTGTGATTTTGAGGAGGCCTAAGAGCTTATTTACAGGCCTGGTCTGTCTGTTGGTCAGAGCAGTAGTTACGATATAAGTATATCTAGGTTGGGACAACTCACCAATTCATTTGTTATTTGTTTACTTTCTGTAGTACATGTCAGTAACAATTTTTTAAATGTGATGTGGCAAAATAAACAGATAATCCTATTTTCATAGTACAGCGAAGAGTTTCTTCACTTTATTTTTTCCTTTTTAATGGTTGATTTTAATTTTTTACAATTAAGAAAATTGTTTTGCAACAGTCAGTACAGAAACCTTATACATTTCTACAGAATTCAGAAAAACCCGAAGAAAACTACTGACAATTAACTGGGCATCGTGGAGTGCAGTAACCCCTGACCCAATGGTTTTTTGCTTTCCATGGTTTCAGTTACCAGCCATCAACTGCAGTCTGAAAATATTAAATCAAGAATTCCAGAAATAAACAGTTCCTAAGCTTCGAATTGCGCCTTTTTCTGAGTAACGTGATGAAATCGCATGTCACTTCCCTGTCCAGCATTTCCACGCTGTACACAACCCCCCACCCACTAGTCATTTAGTGGCCATCCCAGTTATCAAATCGTTTTACTTGCTGGCCCCAAAACAGCAGTAGTGATGCTGGCGATGTGGACATGCCAAAGACAAGCAATACATACCGCCCTTAAGTGAAAAGGTATGTATATATGTATAGGAAAAAACACAGTATATGTAGAGTTTGGTACCATTTGTGGTTTCAGGCACTCTGGGGGTGTTTGGAGGTATCCCCCTGCAGATAAGGATGGACTTCTGTATCCCAAACAGGTCAAGTATTCACTGCTGTGTATTTTAAAGATGTGTTTATTTTCTGAATTGCTTTCATAAAATTTTTCCCTGTGACAGTAGTTGATTTTAGAAGCATCTTTCTAATATGTATTTTTTTGCCTTATGGACTTTCTCTGTTTTGACGTGTAAACTTTATTTACATTTGCCTTTTCTTCGTCCTACTTGTGGTTTTTCACTTTTTCCTAATCTTTTCATTATTAAAACTTAAAAATAACTTTGCGAGTCTGTTTCATTAGAAGCTCATAAGAATACTGTGGTTATCCTAATTATTAGTTAACTGTCAGAGGCTATCTTTTCCTGATAAATATTACCATAGTAACTAAAATTATCTTTGTAAGAAAATCAAGTATATAAGTCTAAGGATATGATCTTTTAGTTTCTGGTGGTTGAAATGCAAAGAATAAAAAAAATTCTCCTTGCATTTTAACAAATCATTGTGAGTAGCATGTAATTTTTAAGTTATAATTCAGAGTGTATGGAGTAGTAAAATTTTTTTTAGTTTTCCCCAAATCCTACTAACATTGTGCTTTATTTTACTGGAAGAGTTTTGTTTATTTTTTTAAATAATGGGAAAAGAAGGGGAAGGGTTGCCAAGGAACATGTATAAAGGACACATGGACAAAGCCAAAGAGGGGAAGGACTGAGGGTGGGGTGGGGGAAAAGTGGTGGTGGGAAAATGGAGACAACTCTACTTGAACAATAATAAATAAATATCACTTTATGCACTTCTCCAATATTTTCTTATGAAGGTTACTTTATATCTTCAACTTATTTAACTCTAACCTGTTCTTCACATCCCTCCCTTACTGTTTTCCAGTGTGTCCTCTTAGCTCTGGGTCTTGGATTCCAATTTACACATGTGGGGACACAGGGACCAGTCACCATTCCTAACCCACAACCTTTTTGAGTTACAATCAGTAATGGCAAGTGCCTTTCATTTATTAAATTTCCAAGGCCTACAAAATTTTCCAAATTGCCTTGTTTCTATAAAAATGCCATAATGGAATGCCTTCAGAAGTCCTGGTAAATATTCATCGAATCAATGTGCCAATAACGTGAGCAGCACTGTGCCGGACGCAGAGGAGTGTGCAAAAGGAATCCAAGGCACGGCTCCTGTCTCCCAAGTGGCTGTTACCTACGCATCTGACACCGAACTCATAAACATGTATATAGGTACTTATATTACTGCCTGCAAGTATAACTCCAACTTCTATTAGCTGAGAAACATCTTAGGCAGTAAGGAAACAGTAAATATTATGCATCCTGTACTCGGCCTAAGTGTGTGCCTGGGGAAACTGCTCTAAAGCTAAGGGCTACCTGGGGGTCACGTAATATACATCCGGAGGCTATTTTCTGCGATCCTACTGCTGTCCTGGGGTATTTAAAAACAAAACCTGCTGGCGGAACTGGTGTTAAACGTCGCATTAGTGCAGTGGAGTGTCTGAGGAGTGCCCGGTCAAATAGGCCATTTCTCTCAGCACCGTGTCTGTGGGCACCTGGCCTTGAGTCGCATGGCGCTATTCCTGGCAGACCAGGGGGCGTTTTCTCAGGCAGCGAGGCTTGAAAATTAGATGCGTGTAAGCATGTCACTGTGAAACCATTTGGAGTTTGTGTTTTTAGCGTTAATGATACTTGCCTCTCCCAATTTCCTAAATATTACTTCAATCTTTCATATTTTTTAATTTAAAACATAAGATAAAGGGAAAAATAAAATGAAATGACTATGGTAAATAAGTAGTTTTACATTGTAAAATTTTAAATTTGCTCTTTGTTTTCTGACAGCATTCAAACTGAAAATTTTCTTTGAAGTGCAGTTATCAGAAAAGAATTTCTACCTTGTGTCCTGTGGGACACATTAACATGGACAGTTAGCATTAAAATGTTTTCAGTGAGGAGATAGTAGTTTTAAGCCGGTGTTAACAGAATTTTAGTGCAGTAAGTAGTCTAGTTTTAGTCCATAGGTCTGCCAACAAAACCAAATAAACGCCTTAACTTAGAAGCATTCAGTCCATCAGGACTTAAGTAGTACAAATGTTAAATTAACAAAATGCATTTAAATTTTTCTATAAGGATGCCTACAAGATTAAACTGATTTTGAGTATGAAGTAAATAACCTTTCCGGTATATAGTACTTTAGACCAAAACTTTTAAATATACCTAAATTCTTCTGATGAATAAGGTTTTCAGTAATAGTAACATCAAAATTAATGCCAACCACCTACCTAAGTATAAATATGTTATTGGTCATGTATTAAAATATTAGTGATTCACTGGCTTGAGTAATGTTTTTAAAATTTAATACTGTATTCGCACTTAAATATTGTACTGTCATTCAGTTCCCTTGTTAGCAACGGAAGATGCTTCCCGAGGGGTAACTCACCAGAATCATGGCTAGAGGCTGGTGCCCAACTGGCCCATGTTGACACTGAACCCAGCAGTGTGGCATTTTGCCCACTGGCTCACGTTAATCACTTCAGGGTGTTACTTAATAGCCTGCTCTCCTGTAAGTTAGCAACCACCTTGTGAAAGGTCTGTGTTAATAGCCACAGAAAATTGTTCCATGTTAATTAATGATAGAAACTCTTTATTAAACATCTGCTATTCCAAACATTTCATTTAAGGAGATAAAATATTCCCCCACCCAGTTTTACTGAGATAAAAATGAGCATTCAACATTATATAAATTTAAGGTGCACAGCATAATAATTTGACTTAAATGTATCATGAAATGTTACCACCATATGTGTAGTTAACATCCATCATCTCAATATAGATAACCAAAAAACAAACAAACAAAAAAAAGCCACCACATTTTCTCCTTGTGATGAAACCTCTCAGTAGAATTTACTCTCGTAACAAATTTCATGTATATTGTAGGGCAGTGTTAGTTATAGTCATCATGTGGTAGATACTTTCTTAGTACTTTATCTTACAGATAAAAGCTTGTGCCTTTGACCACCTCTATCCAATTCCCCCTCCCTGCCTCCTTCCACACCCCATCTCTGGTGACAAGTCTGATCCCTTTTCTATGACTTTGGTGTGTTCATTTTTAGATTCCACATATAAATGAGATCATAGTATGTGTCTTTCTAATTTCACTCATCACAATGCTCTGAAGGTCCATGTACATTACTGCAGATGTCAGGATTTGTTCCTTTTTATGAGCTGAATAGTATCCCAGTGTATATTTACATATATACAACTTTAGTTATTTACTTATTGCCGGACATTTAGATTGTTGGGTTGTTTCTATGTCTTGGCCACGGTGAATAATGCTGCTATTAACATGAGGGTGCAGACATCACATAGTGTTTCATTTCCTTTGGGTGTATTCTCAGAAGTGGAATTGATGGGTTATATGGTAGTTCTCTTTTTAATTTTTTGAGGAACCTCCATACTGTTTTCAGGTGGCTTTACCAACTCACAGTCCCACCAAGAACATACCATGGCTCCCTTTTCTCCACATCCTCGCCTAGTGTTTGATATCGCCTACATGTTCTTTGCTAGTCATTCGAACAGGTGAGGTGGTCTCTCATCATGGTTTTCATGTGCATTTCCCTAGTGATTCCTGCTGTTGAGCATCTTTTCATTCTTGGCAGAATGTCTAATCAGGTCCTTTGCTCATTTTTAATAGGGTGATATTTTTGGCTATTGAATAGTAAGAGTTCTTTATACATTTTAGATATTTACCCCCTTATCAGGTATATGGTCTGTAACTACTTTTTTCCCAATCAGGTGGTTATCTTTTCATTGTGTTCATTCTCTTGCTATTCAGAAGCTTTTTAGTTTGATGCAGTTCCCTCATTTTTTTATTTTATTGTTTGTGCTTTCAGAATCATATCCAAAAAAAAGCATGCCAAGGTCCATGTCAAGGAGCCTTTTTCTTATATTTTCTTCTAGGAGTTTTATGATTTCAGATTTACATTCAAGTTTTACTTGATTTCATTTTTGTGAGTGGTGTAAGGTAAGGGTCTAGTTTCATTCATTTACATGTGAATATCCAATTTTCCCAGAACCATTTATTAAAGAGACTGTCTTTTCTCCATGAAGTATTCTTGGCTCCCTTGTCAAATATTAATTGACTGTATATACCTCGGTCTATTTCTGGGCTTTCAATTCTATTTCATTGGTCTATGTGTCCATTTTTATGTCAAGACCACACTGATTTCATTACTATAGCTCTATGACAGAGCTTGAATCAGAAAGTGCGTGCAATGCCCCCTGCTTTGTTCTTCCTTTTCAGGATTGCTTTGGATATTTGGGGACTTTTGTGATTCCATACAAATTTTAGGATTGTTTTTTTCTACTTGGAATCTTACTAAGCATTGCATTGAATGTATAGATGACTTTTGGTAGGATTGACATTTAGACTATATTTATTCTTCCAATTCATGAACATGGGATATCTTACCATTTATTTATGTGTTCTTCAATTTCTTTAATCAATGTTGTAGCTTTTAGAAAAGAGATCTTTAATCTCCTTGGTTAAATTTATTCCTAAGTATTGCATTGTGATTTCTAAGTATTTCATTGTGTTTGACGCTATTGTATATGAGACTCTTTTCTTTAGTTCTTTTTTTCCAGACAATTCATTGTTAGTGTACAGAACCACTGCTGATTTTTGTTTGTTGATTTTGCATCCTGCAGCTGTACTGAATTGTTTGACTAGCTCTAACAGTTTTCTTGGGGGAGCCTTTAGAAGTATGCATATATAATCATGTCATCTGCACGTAAAGACAATTTTACTTCTTCCTTTTTAAATCTAATGTGTTTTGTTTTTTTTTTTTTTTTTTGCTTGATTGCTCTAAGGCTTTCAGTACTATGTTGAATAACAGTGGTAAGAGTGCGTGCCTTTGTCTTATTTCCAATCTTAATAGAAAAACCTTTTAACCTTTTACTGTTGAATATAATGTTAGCTGTGGGCTTGTCATATATGACCTTTATTATGTTACGCTACATTCCTCCTATACCTGTTTTGTTCAGTTTTTAACATCATGAATTGATGATGAATTTTCTCAAATGCTTTTTCTGTGTGTATAGAGAAAATTAAGATTTTTCTTTCACATTATTAATGTGATTTATCACATTGATTCATATAGGTTAACCATCTTTGTATTTCAGAGACAAATCCCATTTGATCATGGTGATCTTTTTTTTTTTAAGAATCCGTAAACACTAATTCAAAAGAACCAATGCACCCCAATATTTGCATGTATTTTATTGAGAATATTTGTGTCTATATTCATCAGGGAAATTGGCATTTCTGGTGGTGCACTTTTCTGGTTTTTGGTATCAGGATAATGCTGTCCTCATAAAATTAGTTTGGGAGTGTTTGGTCCTCTTTGATTTTTTGGAAAAGTTTGGGAAGAATTGGTATTAATTCTTCTTTAAATGTTTGGTAGAATTCACCAGTGAAGCTATCTGGTCCTGGGCTTTTCTTCACCAGTAGATTTTTGAGTACTGAGTCAATCTTTCTACTATATTGGTCTGTCTGTATTTTCTATTTCTTCCTGATTTAGTCTTGGTGGGTTGCATCTAAGAATTTTTCCTTTTCTTCTAGTTTGTCCCATTTGTTGTTCTATAGTTGTTCATAGTAACTAGTCTCTTAGGATCCTGTGTATTTATGTGGTATTAGTTGTAATGTCTCCTGTTTCATCCATAATTTTGTTGACTTGGGTCATCTCTCTTCTGCTCTTGGTTAGTCTAGCTCAGTGATTTACAACTGGTGTGCAAGTGGCACACTGATGTGCTGCAAGAATTTTTAAAACGTGTTAATACCTGACTAGTGGGGCACTGACTCATCTTCCCTTAGGTTGTTGAATAAAAAATGCAACAGCCAATACAACAATAGCCATCTGGTATGAATCGATCAATATACCTATTTTTACCAGATCAGAAAAAAGACAGAATATATATTTTAGTGTGCTGCAGAATTTTAGCAATTAGTTTATGCATACCATGAGAAGACAAAGGTTAACAATCACTAGTCTAGCTAAAGTTGTGCCAATTTTCTCTTTTCAAAGAACCAACTTTTAGTTTGATGAACCTTTATTGTTTTGTTTTTTATTTTATTTTTATTGATTCTAGAAAGAGGGAAAGGGAGGAAGAAAGAGAGAGAAACATCGATGTGAGAAACATCAATCAGTTGCCTCTTGCAATGCCTTGACTTGAGCCTGAACCTGCAACCCAGGCATGTGCCCTGACCAGGAATTGGACTGCCAGCCTTTCATTTTCCAGGATGATGCCCAACCAACTGAGTCACACTGGCCAGGGCTGTTTTGCTGTTTTCTATTTCATTTATTTCTGATCTCATCTTTATTGCTGCCTTCATCTATTAACTTTCACCACAGTAATTCTTTTTCTGCTTTTTTAAGGCATAAAGTTAGGTTGTTTGAGGTCTGTTTTTTTTTTTAATGTAGACATTAATTACTATGAACTTCCCTCTTAGAACTACTTTTGCAGTATCTCATAAGTTTGGGGATGTGTGTTTCCATTTTTGTTTGTTCCAAGGTACGTCTTTATTTTCCTCTTTAATTTTCTCTTCGATCCATTGCTTATTCAGGAGAGTGTTTTTCTTAATTTCCATGCAATTGTGACTTTTCAAGTTTTTCTATTTTTTAAATTTATACCATCAGGGTCAGCAAAAACACTTAGCGTGATTTCAGTCTTCTTGATTTTGGTAAGATGTGTTTCATATCCTAATAATACATGGTCTATCCTAGAAAATGTTCTGCAGACCCTGGAGAAGAATGTGTATTTGCTGTTGGTGTATAGAACGTTTGTGTGTGTCTGTTAGGGCCACTAGCCTATAGCATTGCTCAGTTCCACTGATTCCTTACTGATACTGTGTGGATGATCTACCCATTGTTGAGAGTGAAGTCTGAAGTATGTAATATTATATTGATGTTTATTTCTCTTTTTAGCTCTGTTAGTTTTGCTTTATATATTTAGGTGCATACTTATATTTGTTATACCTTTCTAATGAATTGACTATTATTACATAAATGTTTTTTTATCTCTTACTACAGTTTTTGTTTGAAGTCTATTTTATCTACTCTAAGTACAGCTACCCTTGCTTTTTGTTATCATTTGCTTGAAATATCATTTTTCATCCCTTTACTTTGTGTGTTTAAAGCTATAGAGTCTCTTGTAGGCAACGTATTATTGGATCTTATTTTTATTTTTTATCTATTCAGCCACTTCATGTCTTCTAATTGGAGAATTTAAAGTAATGATTGATAGGTAAGGACTTACTATTGCCATTTTGTTAATCCTTTTTTGACTGTTTTGTAGATCCATTACTCCTTGTTTCTTATCCTGCTGTCTTTTTAAATTTACTTTTTAATGATTTTCTTTTTGGAGAGAGGTGAAAGGAGGAAGAGAGGCATAGAAACATTGATATGCAAGAGACATTGATCAGTTGCTTCTCGCACACCCCCAGCTGGGGACCTGGCCTGCAACCCAGGCATGTGCCCTGACTGGGAATAAAGACAGTGACCTTTTGGTTTGCAGGATGGCACTCAATCCACTGAGCCACACCAGCCCAGGCCCTGCTGCCTTTTTCATGGTTGGATGTATTTTGGTATCAGTAAGCTTTGACTTCTTTATCATGTTCTTTTGTGTACTTACTACACATTTTTCCCTTTTGGTTATCATGAAGCTTACATAAAATATCTTGAAGTTATTAACACCCAATTTCAAACTGATAACAACTTCAATAGCACTCCTAAACTTTAAAATTATACTTATTTCACTCACATTCTATGTTATTCATGTCACAATATACATATTTTAAATATTTTATAATAAAAGATTATCATAGTATGGTTATTTTTACATTTTAAGTATTCTTCAAATTTTAATAATTTTTATTTTTCAATCACTGTTTGTGTATATGTATTATATTAGTTTCAATGTACAACCCAATGATGGGACATTTATATAACTTACAAAGTGATCACTGTGATAAATCTGGTACCCACCTGGCACCATCCATACTTATTACAATATTATTGACTGTATTTCCTATGCTGTAATTTACATCCCCGTGTCAGTTCTGCTACTACCAATTTGTACTTCTTACTCCTTTCGCCTTATTCACCTATCTCCGATACACCTCCCAACTGCAACCCTCAGTGTTTTCTCTGTATCTGTAAGTCTGTTTGGTCGGCTTGTTCATTTATTTTGTTTTTTAGACTCCACATAAAACTGAAATCAAATGGCATTTGTCTTTCTCTGACTATTTCACTTGGCATAATCAATGTTGTTGCAGATGGCAATATTTCATTCTTTTTTTATGACTGAGTCATATTTCATTGTGTCTGTACCACTTATTTATCCATTGGTCTATTCATGGACACTTAGGTGGCCTCCATACCTGGCTATTGTAAATAATGCTGCAATGAACATATGTATGAATCTCTTTTATTTTTATCCTCACCCAAGGATATTTTTGATTTGAGATGGAGAGGGAGGGAAGGGGGAGGAGAGAGGGGGAAGAGAAAACATCAATGTGAGAGAGAAACATCAGTCAGTTGCCTTTTGTATGCACCCCAACCAGATCGAACCCACAACCCCAGGTATATGCCCTGACCAGGGATGGAACCTTCAACCTTTTGGTGTGTAGGCCAACACTCCAAACAACTGAGCCACCCAGCCAAAGTGAACGCGCATGCCTTTCTGATGTAGTGTTTTGGGTTTCTTCAGATAACTATGCAGAAGTGGAACTGCTGGGTCCTCTGTTATCTCTTGGTATAGCCTTTGTTTTAAAGTTCATTTTATCTGGTATAAGTGTTGCTACCCTAGCTTTTTTTTTTTTTTTTTTTTCATTTCTATTTCCATGAAGTATCTTTTTCCATCCCTTTACTATCCCTTTACTTTCAGTCTGAAGTGAGTCTCTTGTATATAGTATATGTAAGGGTCTTGTTATCCAAGTAGCCAAAATATGCTTTTGACTGGAACATTTAATCCATTTGCATTTAAAGTAATTTTTGATATACATATATTTATTTGCCATTTTATTATTCATATTTTTTATCTTTTTCTTCTTCAAGACCCTTTAACATTTCTAATAATATTGGTTTGGTACTGATGACATTCTTTTATCTTTTCTTATCTGGGAAGCTCTTTATCTGCTCTTTGATTCTAAATCATAGCTTTGCTGGGTAGTCATCTCGGTTGTAGGTCTTTGCTTTTCATCACTTTGAATACTTCTTGCCAGTCCCTTCTGGCCTGCAAAGTTTCTGTTGGGAAATCAACTGACAGGTCTTATGGGAGCTCCCTTGTAGGTAACTGCTTTTCTCTTAATGCTGTTAGGGTTCTCTCTTTGTCTTTAATGTTTGGCATTTTAATTATAATGTCTCTTGACATGAGTCTCTTTGAGTTCATCTTGTTTGAGACTCTATACTTCCTGGATTTGTGTGTCTATTTACATCACCGGGTTAGGAAGTTCTCCATCATTATTTTTTCAAATAGGTTTTCAATTCCTTGCTCTTTCTTCTCCTGGCTCCTCTATAATGCAAATGTTGATGCACTTGAAGTTGTCCCATAAGCTCTTTAAACCGTCCTCATTTTGAGGAAGTGACTTCTTTTTGCTGTTCTGATTGGGTGTTTTCTGCTTCCTTATCTTCCAAAATGATGGTTTTATCCTTTGCTTCATCAATCCTGCTATTCATTCCTTGGAATGTACTCTTCATTTTGGTTATTCTATTAATTTCTTACTGGTTCTTTTTCATGTTTTCTATCTTCATTTTTAGGTTTCCTATCTCTTTGTGGAAGTTGTAAGTTCATCTACTCTTCCTCTAAGATCATTAAGCATCCTTATAACCAGTTTTTTGAACTCTTCATTTGGTAAATTGCTTGTCTCCATTTCATTTCATTTTTTTAGGACTTCTGTTCCTTCATTTGGGACATATATCTGCGGCTCATTTTGGCTGCCTCCCTGTGTTTGTTTCTGTATGTTAGGTAGAGCTGATACATCACCCAGTCTTGGTAGAGGGCCCTAAAGTAGTTGGCATTCTGTAGGGCCTAGTGGTATAGCCTCCCGTCATGGAGCTGGGAGCTCCAGATGTGCCTCCCCACATATGCTGAGTTCACCCTCTTGTTGTAGTTGATCCTTGATTGTTGCTGGCACATCAATGGGAGGGATTTACCTCCAAGACAATCAGCTAAGAAAACTGGTGATGACTACAGTGGAAGAGCTACTATGCACGGGATGACCCCACAGTGCAGGACTCACTTCAAAAGGGCTCTCATACCTGATCAGTCTACCCACTGAGTGCGATGATCATGAAGGTGGTACTCTGGTGTGGTGTGAAGCTGTCCACCAGGGGCTCTGGGGCATCGAGGGAAATGCAGGGGTCACCCAGGATGAACTACAATGTGATCTTCTGATGGCTGCTACTTGTATTGGGCTTGGAGGTTCCCAGGAGAAGGCAAGCTGTGAACCAAGACTGTCTGCCACTAGTGCTGGGCCTGGGGCCTCTGAGGCCAGATGCTGCTTGTTTAGGTTTTGTGGAGCACTGAGAGATTTTAGGACAGGTAATTTATACTGAAAATCCACTGGAAATGGCTTTAGTGGGGCCACAAGTCGGGTGGCAGGAGGTCTTGGAATCACCAGGGTGGGGTGAACAGTGTTAGCCAGGTTTACCAAGACTCAGATACAGTGCCCGTCTGCTGGCTCTGTGAGGGGAAGGCTCAGCAAAGGAACCATAGCCTTTCCCGGCACCTGTCTGGGAGAAATCTGCTCCTCAGCTCTTGCCCTGTTGCCAGACAATTCAGTTCTCCCTGTTTGTTCCTGGCACCTTTTGAGCTGCTGCCCTAGCAATGGAGCTCAGAGTGAGTCTGAGTGTGTCTGTGCACAGGCCTTGTAAAAGGAATACCGGAGACTCCAGAAGCCCTCTGACTCATTCAGTCAAATCCCTGCTGATTTTCACAGCCAAAGTTATGGGGACTTCTCTTCCCAGCACTGGAACCCTGGGCTGGCCCCTTGTGCCTCAGGGGGTACTTCTGTGGCTGAGATATTCCTCCCAATTTGTAACTGCTGCATGTGGGTGTGGGTCCAGCCCATGTGTCTCTGCCCTTCCTACAAGTCTCAATGTGACAATTTCTTTATACCCTTAGTTATAGGACATTTATTCCACTAGATTGCAGGTGGTTCTCAATGATGGCTGTTCTGTAGTTGTAAGTCTGATGTGGGTCTGGCAGGGTGCTACTACCACATTTACCTACTCTACCATCTTGACTGAGAGCTCCTATTTTAAATGTTTTAAACTGGAGTTGTAAGTGCATTATGTAAGTGCACCACTGCCATTTACAGAACGTAGTTTTGACTATGTATTTACTATTACCAGGGAATTTCACACTACTCTGTTTTTATTGTATTATTTAGCATCTTTTTACTTCCACTCAAAAGACTTCCTTTTAGCATTTCTCATGAGGCAGGTCTACTGGTGATGAACTCCCTCAGCTTTTCTTTGTTCAAGAAAGTCTACCTTTCCTTTATTTCTTAACCAAGAATTCTATAACCAGCAAAGCTGTTTTTGAGGGTTTTTTTTCTTTCAATATTTTGAAAGCTTTATTAGTTTCCTTTGCTACTACCATATTACCTGATTTTTCATGATTCTTTATTCCTTACTTTGGTATTTGTGCATTTGAGTAACTCCCTCTTCCAGATTTCATACGTTTTCTTCGGTAGAGATGGTTCTTCACCTGTAAGCTCAGTTGGGTATTTCTAGATGTGTCTAGTAGTAACATCCCTGGGATGGTAGGGCTTGCTCTTAGGGTCTATTTATGAAGCGAGCTGACTCTTTGAGCTCTAAGCTAGGGTGTAGAGGTGGGGGTGATGCCATTGTCCTAAATCTCTTGGATAAGACTACTGACTTGGCTCTCTGCCCAAGTGAGATGGTAGGATGGGTTCTACAAATTGTCTGGGTTCTCTGGTCACGCTTACTAGGTGTGTGGAATGAGATACCATATTCAGCAATAGATGGGGCTAAAAATTAGCTTCCCTGCCCTGGTGAGCAGTAGGATGGGGCCCAAGACATGTGCAGCTTGCTGACTGAGGACTTGAATCAGGTAAGGGTGTACATTAAATTCCCTGGCCAGACAAGGCCACCAGTTTTGCTATGTTCTCTGTTCAAGCTCTACCGTAAGGAGGGCTGTTGGATGGGTTTCAGTTTCCCATATGCTCTGCTTAAGTTCCCTGGATGGGCGGGCTGAAAGCAGTATTCAGCAATGAGTGGGGTTACAAATTAGTTTCCCTGCCCAGACAGTGAGAGAACCAGCTCCAAAGCTGGTAAGGCTCTTTATGGTCTGGACTCAAGTTCCCTCACCAAACAGGGCCCCTGGCTTTGGTCTGCCACCTGTAAGCTTTTGTTTGCTGAACTCTGCTCAAATGTTGATGGGCTACTTAGCTTTCCAGGTGGCCAGCTAGGCTTTCTGGTTGGACAGGCATGGGGGCTTCACTCCATGGTGGGTAGAGATACTCTCAGCTCTCCTGAAGGAAGGGCCAGCTTCAAGCAGCCTTCCAGGTTTTCCCAATCAGACTTTCTGGTAGGAAGTGGTTCAGAACTACACAGGCTTTCTGGTAGGAAGTGGGCCAGGCTATGAATTAGCTCCCCTGCCTGGGAGGAAGGAAATAACTCTCCATACCCAGCAGTGGCTTTGTTCTGTGCATAATCAGTTACACATTTTATACCCTCTGAGCATTGCCAGGCTACACTTTCCAGGTACTCTTGCCTGCTCTCCCGTTTAAATGGAGCCAGGAGCTACACTTAGCAATAGCTAGGCTATGACTCTGCCTCCCTGCCTGGATGGGAGCAGACTAGCCTCCAGGCTGGTAAGGCTATTCATTTGGGGATCCAATTTAGGCATACCTGCACCCTGTCCCACTCCCTTATCAGACTGTACCACCAACCTGGTTTTGAAGATAAGCAAAGACACTGGTTTGGATTACTACTTGGGTGCTGCAGGTAGGAGCTTGGTATACCAAGATCTGAATGCTGGGTGCTACAAGCCACTTCTCTGTCACAGATTCCCAGTGGTTGAGTTCTGCACATTTTTCTGCAATCTCCGTGAAACAAAATTAAAAAGGGGGCTTCTAAGTGACCCCAACACTGAAGGAGCTGGATGTCCACCCTGGACTTTTTTTTCCATTGAAGGAAACTGTAGGCCCAGGTTGTATTTCTTGGTACAGTGCTATGCTAGCCTGGGGGAGGGGCAACATGGTCAACATATTGCCCCTTTTCTTACCCTTGTAATTTGGTTTTGTCTTGGTCTCTGGTGCAGGAAGGTGCTTCAGCCTCACCCCCATGTTCTCAGATTCTCTCAGTGGTATCTTGTAACTGAATAGTTATTAGCTCTTCTTGTGAGTGGGACAAAAGTCAGGAACGACTTATGTCACCATCCTGTTGATATCACTCTCTCTAAAATATCTTAAGCCATGCAGGATGAGTCAGGAATCATATTACAGCAGTGGTTCTCAAAGTGTGGTTCCTGGAGCAGCCTCAAATATTTCAAAGGTAAGTGGTCAGTACCTTGCTTGAAGACTAGTTTAACAAATTAGAACATTTCTGGCTTTAATCCTAAAAACGACTCTCAAAGGTAAACTTAGCTTATGGTGGTTTCTCAAATTCGGGAGCAAATATCACAATTATATTCTCATATTAACAGCAAAGCCCAAACAGCACTTTCAAAAACAAAAAAAACAGGGAGTAAGAATAGTTTTCCTTAATCATAATATTGTAAAATTAAAAGCACACTAGAGTGAAATCCTTATGCTATCATGTGAATTCAGTTGAGTTTGACAGACATTCACAAGATTAATCATGACCCATAACTTCCTAAAGTAAGTACTTAGGATGTTTTGGAAGAGAATGGTTTAGATTAAGTCACACAACATTGGACCTCTCTCCCTGAAATTCAGTTGTTGTGATGATAGCGGATAAACAGCTTAATTTGTTTAGTGACCTAACCTACCTCCAATGCCTAACTAACAAATGTATTTATTATACAAATATTAATTCCTCTTTCCTTAAAGTTTTGATAATTTATAAGATTTCCTTCATCTGTAAATTTTAGAAATCTCCATTTCAGCCTTGTCTATTTTCTTTCCAAAACTTTTCTCCTCTAGTTAATTCTGCAGGGCCCTTCAGAAAAAGTATAAATTTTACAGGGCCCTTCCTAGGCCCTCAACTGGTGTTCTTCTAGTCAACTGACAACAATATTGTTGTTTTTTAGCAAACAAACAAAACCCCCCAAATCAATTTTTCATTACCTTTTACAAGTACCCCTTTTACAAGGGGTAAATCAAAACAAAAATCTCTCCCCCCGGGATTATAGGCTCAGAATAGCAAATATAATTTGCAACTAAACTGTTTCCCCCTAAAGATATCTGTGGAGGTCAGGGGTATATTTAATAGATATAAAAGAGGCCTCCTCATGAACACAGGTTTTAATTAACTTCCCTATTAACTATCTCCAGTGTATTAATACTTTCTCCCCTAAATATTCTGAGTCCTTTGACCTTAAAGTTAACAACTCTGGTATATTTGAATGTTGTAGTTCCCATTTGAAAGATGGTGCTTGAGTTTTTTAAAATTCATTTTTAGAGAGGGGAAGGGAGGGAGAAAGAGGGGAAGAGAAACATCAATGTCTGGTTGCCTCTCATGCACCCCCTACTGGGGACCTGGCCGGCAACCCAGGCACGTGCCCTGACTGGGAATTGAACTGGCGACTCTTCGGTTCATAGGCCAGTGCTCAATCCACTAAGCCACCACCAGCCAGGGCAGTGTTTGAAGTTTTGAAGTTGCTGTTCTTTAAGAATTCTTGGTAGCCAACTGCCAGTTTAGACATCAAAGGGAATACAAGTCCTTTTTATAAAACATTAATATGCATAAGCACACCTCTGGGAAATAAGCAGAGGTATTATTTATTTATGACATATTTACATACTTACAAAATTGATTCCACTCAATATATCATCTTGCATAGTACCTTAAAAATGAACACCATATTCCGGGAGTAAAAATCTACGTTTCTTAATAATTTACACATAACCCAACACCTTTTAGAACACAAAGTTTGGCTTCACAGAATACAGATTCCTGTTAAGAATTTTTTTCTAGCCAAGGAACAAAGTAAATCCAACAACATATTAAAGTAATTTGGTTGACCCTGAGTACATTACT
>PVKU01011019.1:0-47093 GCA_004027475.1 Anoura caudifer | reverse complement strand
AAAAAACAAACCAAAAATGTCTCAAACAACAGAACAGATCAAAGCCCCAGAGTCAATTCATCTAAGTGACTAAGAGACAGCCAACCTATCAGATGCACAGTTCAAAGCACTGGTGATCAGGATGCTCACAGAATTGGTTGATTTTGATCACAAATTAGATGAACAAATGAAGGCTAAAATAAGTGAAATGAAGAAAAACACACAGGGGACCAATAGAAAAGGGAGGAAAACTGGGACTCATAAAATGGAGTGGACCAGAAGGAAGAAAGAAACAACCAAACACAAAATGAAGAAACAAGAATTCAAAAAGTGAGGAGAGGTTTAGGAACTTCCAGGACATCTTTAAACGTCCCAACATCCGAATTATTGGGGTACCAGAAGGGGAAGAGGAAGAGCAACAAGTGGAAAATTTATTTGAACAAATAACAAAGGAAAACTTCCCCAATCTGACAAAGGAAATAGACTACCAGGAAGTCCAGGAAGCTCAGAGAGTCCCAAAGAAGTTGGACCCAAGGAGGAACACACCAAGGCACATCATAATTACATTAGCCAAGATTAAAATGAAGGAGAGAATTCTAGAACCAGCAAGGGATAAGGGGACAGTCACCTACAAAGGAGTTCCCATCAGACTGTCAGCTGATTTCTCAAAAGAGACCTTACAGGCAAGAAGGGGCTGGAAAGAAGCATTCCAAGTCATGAAAGTCAAGGACCTACATCCAAATTGCTCTATCCAGTGAAGCTGTCATTTAGAATGGAAGGGAAGATAAAGTGCTTCTCAGACAAGGTCAAGTTAAAGGAGTTCATCATCACCAAGCCCTTATTATATGAAATGTTAAAGGGACTTGTCCAAGAAAAAGAAGATCAAAAATAGGACAATAAAAAGACAGCAAACTCACAGATATTAACAACCACACCTAAAACAAAAGCAAACTAAGCAAACAATGAGAACAGGAGCAGAACCACAGAAATGGAGATCACATGGAGGGTTAGAAACAGGGGAGTGGGAGGAGGAGAGAGGGGGAAAAGGTACAGAGAATAAGTAGCATAGATGGTGGGTAGAAAATAGACAGGGGGAGGGCGAGAATAGTGTGGGAAAAGTAGAAGCTAAAGAACTTATGATACATGGACATGAACTAAAGGGGGGGAATGTGAGTGGGAGGGGGAGGGGGTGTGCAGGGTGGAGGGGAATGATGGGGGAGAAATGGGACAACTGTAATAGCATAATCAATAAAATATATTAAAAATAAAAACCAACAACAACAAAAAGAAAAAAGTATCCCTATATGAATAAATAATATGGATATCTTGTAGCAGGAGTGGAGGACTGTGATAACTGTAGATAATTCTGACAAATGAATAAAAACCTCAACTTTGTCTGGAAATCTAGACAAAGGCAATTTTCAGAACCTCTCTGCCTTATTCTGAATGCCTTCAAAATTAAGAGTGTGTTTTATTCATGCATTGATTCATGCACAAATGATCACTCATATACTCACCTACCCACTTAGTCAGCAAAGCCTTTCTGGGGGCCTGTTGTGTGCCTACTCTGGGTCATACCATATAGCTCAGTTTCCCCAGGGTAGACGACAGGGACATTAGCCATCTGAATTTATGAAAATTCTTTCTTTTGGCTTAATAGGAACATTCTGTAAATCTTACCATATATGGCACCAGTAACCCACCAGTGAGGAAGAAAAGTCTTGTCTTCCAGTAGCTAGGACAGTCAAGATAGCAGCACTTTACATAAAGCTAAAACCCCTGCTCTTGGCAAGAGTCCTGCCCGCTCTTTGCAGTTGTCAATGGCTTGAGTTGATCTACTGTGACTATTTGCTGAATTCACCCTTCATTGAAATAGATTCTTATTTTCTCCTGAAAAATGGTAGATTTTTAATCTTTGAAATCAATATAATTGAAATTTGATTTCAGGCACTGTCTAGATTTTGGAAGTCTGAGAACTATCTGATGATCCCAAATTTTGCTTTAAAATCACTTTGATTGTAAAAAAGATGGCTAAAATGCTTTCAGAAATGAGATAGTAAATAGGGGGTAAGTGGGAAGTAAATTCACTGGCACTGTGGTCTCCAAGAAGATAAATTGAAAGGGTAGTTCCCACTAGAGAGCAGAAATGGCAGGTACGCAGTACCCTTCAGTTTGGGGGATGTCCTTCAGTTTATGGTAAGGGCCCAGGGGAGTCCAACTTTTTGGCACCTTCAGGTGGCACTGAAAGAAGAGCTGTCTTCGGCCACACATTAAATACACAAACACTAACAAAACCTGATGAACAACAACAAAAAAAGGGTCTTAAGTAAATATATACTGTTTTGTGTTGGGCCACATTCATAGCCATCCTGGGCCACATGTGGCTCATGGGCAGCAGGCTGAACACCCTTGGAACATTGTGTCTTCTCAGAGGCCACACTACAGCGATAACAACTTCTGCCTTCTTGATTCTGCCACAAGGATCCATATGAATTCATTATATGGTTAATAAGGGCTCAGTTCCCCCAGGCTCTCAAAGATACAGCTTCATCTATGAATGTTATATCAATTTATATAATTTTAACATTTTAATTTTTATTATAATTTTTCCATCTATAGAGTCCTAATTGAAATGTATACTTCAATCTATAGCTATTTATAACAAGGGCAAGTATGACATGTCATACAAAGTCAAATTCCTTCAAGTCATTGTAACCTTAGTTTCAATTTGTAACTTCTTATTTTATTTTCAATGGGAGGAAATGAAAATGTTTGTAGATATGATCTAGTACTTTAATCTCCAACTTTCTTTAGAGATGTTACCTTTTTATTATGATATCCATTTTTCTAGTAGGACAAAGACCAGAAACAAAGACAAATTCTTAAGGATGAACGGGAAACATTTCTTTTTATCATCTTTTTGCACTTTTTTGTGGTGATGCCATAATTTTGCAGCAAAACCAACTTTGGAAGTCTTTATATGGCTTTGCCTAAGACTTTAAGTTCTAATGCCAGCAAAAACCACCTAGAATTTGGGCAAGTATTTCTGCTTTGCATGTTGATGACAGATTAAGTGACTAAATCAGATTAAAGTAATGTATTGTTTGGAAGAACACTTTTTAGTTTAACTCAGCTTTTGTCTTTAGAAGCTGTAGTAAACATTCCTAAATGAAGTCCTGGGCCTATGAACTGTTTATTTTATATTTCTTCCCAAGTGTAAAAAAAAAAAAAGAGCTACAGCAATCAGAGCAAAAATAACCTAAATTGAAGACCAGTGATCTCCAATATTGCAAATTCTTTGGAGCAGTGGATTTGGTGAAGGAAATATTTGGCAATGGCTCAAGAAAACGCAGCATGCATTTAGCATCACATAGTGCTGTGAGTGCATTCAGGCTGTAAAGCTGAATTTAAATTAGTATAAACAACAAAATAAACCTCTAAGAAAAAAATCCGGTCTTTAAAAATGCATCTGTTTATCACCACCCAGTTTCATAAGTCCAAGATGATTAATATGCTTTTTGTGAAGGGAATATCTATTTTTGTGGCAAAATTAAATGTATTTTGATACTTGTGTGCAATATTTGTCTATCTGTTCTATTAGAAAAAAGTTATGCTCATCACTTTAACATATATTACTTTTTCAATTTCCTCTTAGGAATGTTTTCTTAATGTTCTTCAGGGTGAGACCACAGAATTTCTTATTTCTCACAACAAAGACATAACTCTTTAGAATTATGCTGATGTGTTTTTTGCATAAAATTATATTCTCATTTTCATGGGTGACCAATCTGCATTCTTATCCCTAACCCACAGGCAGGTTTTGACAGATTTAGGCAAAGGGGCCACTGCATTCTTCCAGCTGTGGTTTCTCACTCAAAAACCATTTTATTCTGCTCCATCAAATATGGTTCTAGAAAAATATATTTTATCATTACTAATGTATTTTATCACCACTAATGTAATAACTTTCCAACAAGGCTGTTCTAAGATGAATAATTTATAATTTATACCAATGGTATACATTTGGGAATTTTTAATTTCAAAACTATTTTTGAAATACAGCCTTATCAGGAATAAGTTTTATAGTCCTCCCTGATGAAATCATTCACAAAACTATACATATATATTGTAACATAATGTAGAAGTTGATATAATGATTCTTACATTGAAGAACAGTTGAGATATTTAATCACAAAATTATTACTTAATCCATGACTCAAAGCTAAAAAGTTATCTGCTTAATTACTCTAAAAATTTTGGGATATTTCAAGCAATGTGTGTGGTAACAGATTTGGTGTCTGAGAAGGAATAAGTTCTTACCATTTTTCTGATTTATCTGGGTTCCAGATTGCAGTAAGAAACCTAGATGTGCAAAACCATCCATATTATCTTTTTCTCTACTGTCTTATCTTCATGTGATCTGAGAGGGGCAGCAACTCTACTTTTAAATATTTTTAAAAGTATAAGATTTTTTTTATCTTAAATCAAAATGGGTTCTCAGAATCCTGAGTAGCATGCCATCTCTTTTGTGTTTATCTAAGTAATTGTATATCACCTTTGACACATTAATGATTTAAGGATCCTTTTTATTAAGGATATCATCTTTTTTTCCCCTTTTTCAATTTTTTTATTATGGCAAAATACATGTAACACTAAACTCACCATCTTAACCATTTTAAGTGTACAGTTCAATGGTATTGAGTACATTCGTAATGTTGTGCAACCATCTCTGTAACTTTTTTCTTCTTATAAAACTAAGAGTCTATACTCATTAAACAATAATTCCCCATTCCCCTCTCTTCTCAGCCCCCGGCAATCATTTTATTTTCTTTCATTTTTTAATTATTGTTCAAGTACCATTGTCTCCATTTTATCACCCTTTATATTAAACATCCTAAATAGTTCTTTTATAACCCAATGATACTGGGTTATAACTTGCAATCCTTTTTTAACTTGCAATCAAGTCCTCAAATTCCATGTGAATTTAAAACCAACTTTTGTTTTTCTAGCTGTACATATCATTGATCTTACTTTGTTTGTCTGGGTTAGCTTGCTAACCTCACCTGCAGATTCACGAAGGCAGATGGAAATGCTTTCATTCTAGAGAATCAGAGGCAACCCACAGTAGTTAAATCAGCCTAGCGGGTAATATCCCCGCGGCCCTGCCTTTTCATTAAATAAAGTACACCATTTTGTTATAAGGAAAAGTGGATGTTGTTGTGTCTAGCAGCCACACAGTCCTGTTAGAGAGGCAAGCCAGATATGGCTAGTCTTCTGCTGTTGATGATCTGGAGAAAACAAGATAGTCAGTTTATCCTACTACACACAGGTGTGAGCAGAAGACTCAAAATCATCACACTGGCCCTCTCTGCTTGCTGGAGTAACCATGGGTTTCAAGACTGAGGTGGTCTTGAAAGGGAACAAGGTAGGAGAGGCAGAACTTGCTCAGTATGCACTGTGTGCCAGGTGCTGTGCCAACCACTTAACAGCCTTTATTACCTTTACTGCTTACAACAACCCTGAAACATAAGTTGTTTAAAAAATTGAAGGAAGTGAATAGATAAATGCCATTTTCATCAGATATGGTAATGCTGGAAATGCTGGATGGCATTATGCTCACAAGTATTTCCACATAAAGCTACAATATATTACATAGATTCTACTTTAGATCAGCCATTCTAAGTGTATTAAAATGTATATGAGTGAAGAGAGCACAGTGTCTATGGAATGACTACTATATGGCAGGCATGGTATTAGGCACTCAGATACATAATGCTGAAAGTGCTTTTACTCAGAGGAAAGCTGGGCTTTGAAGCAGCCAGATCTGGTCTCAAATCCAGGCTCCATCACATACTGGTGTGGCCCTGGGAAGCTGGTTAGCTTTTCTGAGCCTCCATTTCCTTAGCTGTAAATTAGACATAATAGTGCAAGAGTATTGTGAGAATGAAAGGAAATGATGAATTTGTGCAAATTGCTTATCGGATCATGTATTAAGTTATATAAAACCGTTCAGTCCACAGATTTTATTACTCTGTTTATGCTCACTTTGTACTAGGTGCTATTCTAGCCATTTAGGATACAATGGTGAAGAAAACAAAAAAATTTAAATTATTGTTGGAGCGCAGTGATTAAGAGCAATCTCTGATACCAGACAAAACTGAATTCGATCCCAGCATTTCCAGCTGGGTGCACTTGGAAGTTTCTTAATCTGTACAATGGGGATAGAGTATACCCCATGCTTGTGGTCAAGATGAAATGAAGTAATACATCAAATGCTAAGCACTCTTTGGCATATAGAAAGTGCTAAATAAATAGCAGCAATTAATTAATTTTATATTGTAAATACTACTCTTCCTTACAACCCTGAAAGGAAGATATTGTCATAGAAGAGAAAATTGCAGCTGACTAAGATTAGGTGTTTTGTCTGGGATTGCAAAGCTCCTTGGGGATGGCATGTGATTTGAAAGCCTGTGTTATTTACCTTGGGCTGCCTTTCATGTGTGCACATGGACATTTGCACTGTCTACCTGTTACTCTGACAAGACTGAATTTTTGTATCTATTGGCAAGTGTCAGATCTAAGGAGTGTGGAATTCTTTTCCCTTTGTGTGTTTCTGTGTTCTTGATTGATGCCATTTACTTATAAGTTTAAAGATGTATCACATTTTGAAATTATTGTAATGTTCTCAACTCTTCACCTAATGACATCTAAGATCTACTTCTGTTGTTATTTTTACAAGGCAGAAAAAGCGTAGTCAATGAGATGAATAGCAATTTAGAGCAATGTCCCATGGCTAATAAACATTCAATTGAATCATGCAAAAGTCTACTTCTGTACACTGAACTTGAATCTGGTTCTTTTCACTGTTCTGAGATATGACTTTTCCATTTCTACATATCTATGCTCTAGTTCTCATTTTTCTCTTATTGTCCTGTGAGTTGACATGATGTCTATACCTTTAAGAAGAATGAATCATGTCAATAACTTAAGGACTAACAAGAAAGTTGGATGCATAACAAGAAAGTTGGTGCAGTAAATGGTACAGTGAACATTTATTTGACAGTTGAATGCATCTCACATATGATTTAATTAAAATTGTTTGTAGAAAAAGCTGATGTTGTTCTAGGGATTTTAGGTTGAAATTTAGAATTTTGTCTCCTTTATTGTTCCTAGACCCAAATCAAGTTTAATTTTCATTCTCTAGTTGGCAAAATTGAGACTTAAGTAGCTTCCTTCTCCATCCCTAACTTTTACCAACTTTTATATGCTAAAAAGAGCTATCATCAACGGCCCAATGTACAGTCTTTCTGGTGCTGGTTTAAGGCTATTTATTAAATAAATACATATTTCTTCAATTATAAGATTCCCACATTTTTAGAATTTTAAAAAATTTGTGAAATTGGCTGTCCCTAACAATGAACACATTTGTTTAATGAGGTAGTATTTTCTTCCATTAAAAAAAAGTTGTTATTAAATTGATAGTGTAACTTAAAATCAGTGGTTTCTTAGACTTTTAGTAATAGATATTTCTCTTTTTCTTAGTGGGATAGTTTCCAAAAGAAAGATCTGGAAAAGTTTGGGGTCTTAACACTTTGGGAGCTTAATTTATTCTAAAATCATTTTTCTGTGTGATATTACAAAAAGTACAACAGAAGATTCATTGGGACAGAGCTTCCTATTTAGCTTTGAAAGGCTCACTTAATGAGCCCATGTGAAGCCCTTACCATGAATGTCTTTCTTTCCTCATGGGTAAGATGCCTTGCTGGAAGGAGGCAGACCTACAGACTGACAGACATGGTGACTCGAGGCTGAGTTTCTCTGGCAAGATTAAGTAGAGACCTGAGGTCAATTTTTTAGCATTATCTCATTGCTTTAGAGCAGGGGTGTCAAACTCATTTTCACCGGCGAGGGGGGTCGGGGGGCGGGGGCGGGGCACATCAGCCTCGCAGTTACCTTTAAAGGGCCGAATGTCGAGCTTCTTGGCCCTAGTTAAGGAGTAGTTACATTTACATTTATACAGTCCTAAAATTACATTCGGCCCTTTGAAGGCAGTCATGAAGCTGATGCAGCCCCTGATGAAAATGAGTTTGATACCCTTGCTTTAGCGATTTCCTTGAACCTACTTCTCCAGTTCCTTTGATCAGCAAAAATAATAATGCTGAGAACATTGATTTAAATACCCTACATTGATTTTGGCAAGGCTTATGCTCTAAGTGTGTGAGTGTTTATATACCTTCAGAAGAAACCTGTGAGGGTGACAGGGCAAGAACTAACAGTTCCCGTTTGCAGAAAGAGCAATGAAGGTTTCACAGTGACATATTTACAGAGCACCATGGAAAAGAACCTAGGTCTTCAAACCCAAGACAGCGATGGTGGTAAAAGAAGATGGATGTCAATCTGGGTTCAGATCTCAGTTCTGCCACTTACTAAAGGTGTCATCTCTGGGAGCAGACTTAAGTTTCAGCATTCTGAGAGCTTGCTCATTTGCACAGCTAGGATCATCAGACCTACAGATTACAGATAAACCTGTTCTTCAACAGGATCACAGATGATAGCCTCATTGGGAAGGCTCAGTGCATGGGAGATACCATTATTTTCATCATATATTTTTAAAAATCACTTAGCCTGAAGGAACATTTTGCTGAAACCTAGTGCTGCTCTAGGAGATAAGATGGTTAAAGAGCATTGCGCATTGGAATGAGCCACACGAACATTAGAGTGATGTTATTTTGCCATAAAAGTATACTATTTAGAATATAAACTATGCTGGCAAAAAAAAAAAAAAAAAGATCGAAAAAGTCTGACCATCTCTAAGGAGGTGTCTTAAATGGTGTCTTGTAACTTATTACATGTTTAGAATGACAGCTGTTAATTAGGTTGTTCCGTTAGTTAATTGGCCCTTTTCCTATTCTTTAGCTGGAAAGGATGTGCCAGCAGTCTCGATCCAGGAACTTACACAAGAAAACATTTCTCTATTCCCAGGAAAGTGAAATACTCATGGGATGAAATGCAGTGGCCAGAAAAAAAAAAAAATGTGACAACATAACAATCCAAAGTTCTGCTTAGGTGAGAGGCCTTGTTTCCCTCTGGCTTGATCTTCAGAGGCAATCCCCCAAACTGGATTTTTTTTTTTATTGTAGGTATTTGCCGACCCATTTAATTGTATATGACAGGTGGCACTGCAGAGTTTTGCTGGGGAGGAAGGTAGAAAGATTTCAGAGGGTGCTTTACTTTCAGTTCTTGGCCTGCTCTTTGGGCTGATGACACCAATGGCATTAACCCTTTCATTTCAGAAGTGAGGGTGGTAAGGAGGAAGAGTTAAGGAGGGGTGACCTTTGGCAGGGCAGCAAAGGTCTGGGCTGAACAATTTTCTGTCATAATGAGGGACAGAGCATCGCTTCTCCTGATGGCGCTGACCGGCTCTGTGACCCGATTACGTCCCGCGTCTCAGCAGCTGAGCCACAGCAAGGAGCAAGGCCTCCCACGTAATTACCGCGGAGTCAGCCAAGGGCTATTAGGGCTGGTAAGAGGCCTTTACTATCAAGGGCGCCACGCTCTTCAGATTTGTGAGAGAGAAGCCGCGGGGGTCTGGGGGAGTGGTGCGGGGTGGCCAGGTCCGTCTCACTCGGCTCCCAGTCTGCCTCTGGCCGGTCCCAGCGTGTAAGCTCCAGAGAAGGACCCGCCGCGTGGGGCTCGGGACTGGCACGCGTCCCTGTTGCCTGGGAGTTCACTGCGCAGTCCTGGGAGCTCCTCGGGAGGTGTTATGACCCTTCCAGGTGCAAAACTGCCATGCAGGTGTGCGTACCCAAAAGGCGACACGGAAATCACCGCTAGTCCTCCGCGGTCAAGCGGAGCCTCCCTGGAGGGCGTTCCTTTCTGATTTAAACCATTATTTCACACACACACACACACACACACACACACACACACACACACACACACACACACACCAAAACAAAACAAAACAAAAAAAAACTTGGACAGGAACGAATGTGAATTACTTCCTGCAGTATTTCTTAAAGTGTGCACTGCGACATTAAATTCTACGACTGCTGGGTGGTGGGCAGTAAATTGGGAAAAATTGGGTTAAAAAGGTGAAAAGGTGTGCGGCACGCCAACTTGGGCGGGGTGGCACCTCGGCGGGACGCAGCAGCAATCACCTGCCGCCGCCGCCCACGGAGTCCCCAGGGCCCTCTCCGCTGCGGGGCGGCTGGGCGGCGGGCGCTTCCCAGGGTCTCGCCGGGGGTCCTGGTTCGTGGAGCGGCTGGAGTGGTTACCAGACCACTCCCTCCTACCAGCACGCACTTAGGCAAACGTCGCTTTAACGCTGTGGCCTCCCCTGAAAGGAGGAAATAAAGCTCTCAACTGGGCTCAAACGGGAAATTTTATTTGTTAGTAGAAAGATTGAGGTTGTTCATTGTTATTGTTTTATCGTTATTACTCAGATGAAGCCAGGGTAAAATTCTTATAATGTTATGAATCCCATGAACATATATTTCCTAGTATCTTGAAAGAGCTTATTTTTAAAAATGTCATTCAGTTATAAAAATGCCATTTGTTCTGTATTTAACCGAATGTGATCGGATTTTTACACCTTCTAAAAACTTCATGTAATGATATTTGAAAATGAGAAAATAAAATCTTTTGTGAGACATTTTTGGGTTTTGGTCAAATCCCATTTGGGGATTGGCCAAACCCATTGGCAAAACCCATTCAGCATATTATATAGGTTGCTCTGTTCGGAATATTTGGGGGGAGACATACAGACAATGGCCCTGAATTCTCAGATGCCTATGCTGAATTTTCAACAAAATGTGCTTGAGTCTTATTTATGCAAAATGTCTTAAAAATATATTCTATGTTTTGTAATAAAAATGATATTCTGTACTTATGATTTTGTAGCTCTTTTAAAAAATCAGTATTTTATATTAAAAATGCAAAACCTGCACAAAAGGAATCAATTTTATCATAGTAATCACCTTGGAAAGGGAAGGAGAGGAATGGGAAAAGAAGATGTGAAGGTATTAGCTGTATCAGTAATGTTTTATTTCTTTTAAAAATAACAAGAAGAACTGAGAAGCTTATATGAAAAAATGCTAATATCTAGGTGGTGAACAAGGATCTGGTTTGTATTAATTTTTTGAAAAAATATTTTATTTTTTTCTGTGCATTTACACATTTCATTGTTAAAAATGCAACAAAAGAGTACAAGTATGTGTGAAATTCTCTAAATTCCTAATCAACTAGCTTTAGCTGTATACATCTAATGTACTTTATTTGCTGTAGTAACATTGTCAAAGTGATACACTTTATCTCCTTTGCACAGGGTTTGAAATTAGTTTTATAAATGTGGGCAGCTGTGGATTTGTTACTTCTCCTAGCAAATCTAATAAAACCCACCGATGGACTCAGTGGACACTTAGTGAATGAATTCATTATATCTCAATCCTTTGGTTAAGATCTGTACTTATTATAACTTAATCTTCATTCATCTTGTAGTGCTTTTGTTCTCTACAAGATTTTCATCTTGCTATTTATATTATGTGTTGAATTACTTCAGCAACCCATAGCTCAGGGTCAATTGCTGATGTTTTATCCTAAAAAGAATACCTGTAACATATATAATAAATTAATATAATTTATCAAATGTTAAGCACTTTTCCTACTATTACACATTTAGCCCCACAACAAAAAAAGTATGTAAGAAGTCTTACCACTTCTGTTTTACTGATGAGGAAACAGAGGCCCAGAAGAGTTCTGTAACTTATACAATGCCACAAAGCTAGAAACGTGTTTCAATCAGTCCTGTTCCCTTCAAAGCCAGTGCTCTTATCTACTCTATTGCCTTCTAGAGGTACTATTTAGCTTACTAGTATTATAATTCAGAGGAACATTCCAATGTAAGCATCATGTTTCTTCAATTCTAAGACATGTATTTTTCACCACATTAGAAAGTTATAACATTAAAATGGTTTTCCAGTTGGTGTGTACAAATGTGGTGTTGCTGGTGTTCCTGAATCTCCATCCACCCCTCTCCAGCCCAGAGCTGTTCAATAGAGATGACTCACTGAATGGTTTTGTATGATGTTACCTACAGGACATAGGCTTCTGCTAGTATTGACAGACTGTTTTTCTTTGATCAGGGCCTTGTGGTCCTTTTAGGAGGCAGCACCTGTGCTATAGCAAATCCTTTCCCCTTGTGGAAACCAGCTCTGCTCAGCCACTGCTTATTCATAAAATGGTGTGTGTATTTGTGGGTTAAGTCGAATGGGTAAGTCTTTTTAGTTTTTTCTTCTTTTTATATATTAAAAAAGGTAATGTTGTTTAGCTGATTTTTTTTTTTTTTTTTTTACTTGACTGGCTCTTTAAAGACCTAAGGGAAGGTCTTAGACTTGACTTGGTGCCACTTAAGAAAATTTCACAGTAATCAGGAGCTAATTTCATCAGGAAACATTCTGAGCTTCAGTTAAAATGTAAAATGCTTTCTTTAGTCCCAGGATAAAATAAAATTTTATTTGTTTTTATTTTCTGCAATAATGTCAATAAGGAGATATTGCTAGGGGCACAAAGGAGGGTCCATAATTGAAAAAAAAATGTAAATCTACTTGCCTAATCCTAAACATACCCACTGAATGAGTGTTGGAACACACACACATACACCCAGTGAACTATCCAGGGTGAAGATGAGTTTTCCTAAAATAACTTAATGTTCCACTACCAACATTCTCACATTCTTAAACTCCTCACAATAAAGCAGGTTTGTGTGCACAGTTATGAATTGAAACCACATAGCATGTTGATTATTAATAACAGATAGCATTTACTGAGTGATAGCATTATTGAATGGCAACTTCGTGCCTGACCCTATTCTAAGCACTTTAATCCTAGAAACTGGTACCATTATTATCCCCATTTGTCAGATGAAAAAATTGAGGCACAGAGAGGGCAAGCCTTGTTGCCCAAGGTCTGGTAGTCTGATTTTAGGCCCCATATTCTTTTGCCTGTATGGTATACTGCCTCTTGCTGTGTCTTCAAACCAAATATAGGTTTCCAGAAAATGCTAGACAAAAGTCTAAATAGCAACTATTTACTGAGTCTTCTGTACAGGCATTATGGCAGGCTTCTCCCCATGCCCCCACACACATATCTTACTTAATGTTCATAATCTAGGGAGTTAGATTTTATTATCCTTATTTTACAGTGGAATTGAAGCTTAGAGAGCTCAAATAATTTGTTTAAGGTCACAGAGCTATTTATTGATGACTTGGGAATTCAAACAAGTCTATAGTTAGTGCTCGTTACATTGCTTAGCTTCCACACTTGCATGAGTTCCTGATTTGGTAAGTAAAGAGAACTAGAATATTCTTCTCAGCACTATAATAGTCATTGTGAAATTCATGATCACCGATAAGAAGCTTGCTATCTTCTGACCTCAGGAGTGAAGTTGTGTATGATATAATTTTAAAATACCTTAACATCCCTGGGTAAAATATGTACTTTGTAGCTTTAGAATTTAGTATTCTGTTAAAATCAATCACTCTTCAGAACAGTGTCTGACTTCTGAATTAACTGTAAATGAATGGCAGGGTCAGAAAGTTATTAAAAATGACTGAAGTGTTTCCTCCATGTTTGTTCATAATTACTGATTAGGGGGAAAAAGAACAGAAAACAAAAAAATCCTCAAATATATCAAGAAATCCCAGTAAATGGAAACATAGGCAAGTTCGAGGTGATGGGACTTCTTGTTGAGAGTTGAAAGCCAAGAGCCTGAAGGGAGATTAGGACATGTCTCCCTATGAGAAGGGGCATCTGCCTCCCAGGACCCTTTGCCCAAGAAGCAAGAGCCACTGGCCCAGGCTGCCTCACAGAGGTTGCTTTAGAGGTTTAATGATGAGATTCTGGTTTGGGAAGGTTAAGTTATTGCCCTAAGGTCATATAACTAGAAAACTGAAACCTAATCCCTGGTAGATATGAATTAAGTCAGGGCTCTTAGCTATTGGCTCATTCATCTTGTTTTCCAGGTAGCCAAGAGACTTTCTAGCAGTGGAAATGCTTCCTCTATAGGCCTACTCACCAAATTATCAGTGGAGTAAAGCATGCTTTTCAAATGTACATTTAGATTTTAATGTTATTACTTCTGAGTGAATTTTCAAATATGAAAAATAGTTAATGTCAAGAACTTAAAAGAATCTCTAAATATATTGAGTTTTCTTTTTGTAGCCTTTCTGGGAAAGCTCTGTGGAGATTTTTGAGGAATTGAAAATAGACTAGGTATGGTAATCTACATTATGCAGTATTTTGAGCAAGGCTAATTGTATTAACCTGATAACAATATATTCTTACTTTTAGTACCACATTAATACAAGCCAAAGGAATGTATACACACAGAGCAAATAATTTTTCTTCTCCTTTTTTTGGCATAACTTGACCACTTCATAAGACCTGCATAAGCATCTCTGCCAACAGATTCAGGGCATGTACATTTTTCTGAGAATATGATTGCATTTATATTACAAAGATTTTTTTGAAAACAGTGCTACATGAATGTGGCCAACTCATCTACTTTGGAACTGTGAATATCTCCTTCTCTTCTGGCACTGGGAGGAGGACATGATGCCATTGGGCACGTTTCTAAAGCTCTTAGACAAGACATCATGAGTAGGCAATACTGATTTCTCTGTAAATGTAATTTTTTTCACTGTAGGAGGTTTGTGTACATTGTAAAATCAACTATCATAATGCAGTTTGTAAAATAAAATGATTTTAAATAAAATCAATGCCTATTCAACTATATGTAGGATATCAATCAAATTTTTATTTTGAAGCTTACTTCCTTATGGGTAATTATGGGCTGCAGGGATGGGAGCAGGCAAAGGCCAAGCAAAGCAAAGACTGACACTCTAACCCCTGATAAGGGGATGGATTTGTAATTGGCAAAATGATCAACCATTAAATTATAAGAAGAATGAGCTCCTAATAATTCCTTCTAAATAGTAAAGTGTTTCTTCACCACAAATTCTCAAGTGGTGGGAGCATAGTGATACATTTTACTTGGACGCTGGAACAGAAAAATCAGAGGGAAATACACATCAGTGGATAGAGTTTCTTTTGTGCATTCTTAAAATTTACATCTCAAGGGCCAGTGGCCTGGCAGGAATGAATCGAGTGTTCTATTTTGAGCACAACTCTAGGAAACAGCTTCCAGGACTGACCTGATTTGAGAATGAGTTATAGATATTATAACCAACTTTTCCTCCACACCAATACCCCATCCCTCCAGAAATCTTAATAGGCCTTTTGGAGCCTCCATTGAGAGCTGCTGCATAAAATGATCCTTTGATGAAAAGGGATTGGAACAAGGGTTAAAGCTGACATTGAAAGGTGACTGTGGATGGTATAGTTTTCATACAGCCCTCCTTTAATATGTGTGGTGTGCACCTGTGATAAGATGATTCATTACCTGGGACTGCTCTTTGACAAGCTCCATCGTTCAGCCCTTGGGGTTCTGACGGGACAATTCTGCACCCGCCCAGGAAATAAAATAAGGTCAGCCTTTTCCCCCTGGGATGTAGACAGAGATGGTTTAGCTTATAATGCATCTCTGTTTACTCTTTATGTAAAATGAAAATATTTTACATAAGGATTCGAGATATCACATTTCCTCTTCTCCATAGAGCAGGCCAAGCAGGGATGAATAAACTCAGTGCCAGGTCAATAACTCTGGGAGGAAAAATCTTGGAGAGGGTGCAGGCTCCTTCTCCTTTGTGTTTCATCATCAGAAATAGCAACATTTGAGACTGAGTGTCAGGTCTTCAAATGGAGCACTCCTAACACCTACAACTTCAACTCTTGTTTGTTATTCAAGCAGCTTTTACATTTATTGAGGTCTTGAAGATGGAGCCACCCTCATCAAGTTCCATCAGTATCTTGGTGACTGCAAAGCTGGCACATCAGCTGTGTTAACAAAACAGGTGTACTGCTCAGGACAGGAAGAAAATTTGCTGAACCTGGCAGACTGAAGGAAACCTGTAAGCATACAAAAAATTCCTACCTCCCAAGAGAATCATCAAGAGGCTTGGCATGTGCGGCCCACTTCAAGTGGGCCTCACTCTAACTCACTCTTTTTGTTGATGTTTTTATGTGAGTTCTTCAGTTTTTTCCCATCACCTCCCCATACATTCAGAAATTGTCTTTACTGAAGCCAATTTATTAAATTTAGAAATCTTAGAGCAATTAGAGAAGGAAATTTACCAGTTTCCCTCATTACAGAAGTTTAAAAAGAATGAATAAATACAAAAGCAAACCCAAAATTTTATTTTTAAAATTTATCTTTTTAAAAAGAATTCCTTGGTATAAAAAGTAATTTCTTCAGTTAAGGTCAGAACATAAGTCATCATGTAGAAGTAAAAACAAAATAAAAGAGACATTCTAGAGGAAGGGAAAAAAACCTTCCTTTTAAAATATAAAAAAACGTTTCAACCCTCCTCCTATTTTTGACATTGTTAGTGAACATTATTTGCCTCAAATGGATGTGGTTACATATCACTGTCATGCAAAAGAAATTCATTTCCTTTCCGAGTTCAATCTGCCATAAAAAATTCACTCTTTTTCCCATCTCCCACTCACCTGTCCTTGTGCATTAGTAACTAGTTGACCCGTGACCCCCTGAAGACTGGAGAGGGCATTGCCAAAGGCCTGTGAGCTTGCTATGGAGCCCATGGCTGCTGCTGCTGCAGCCGCTGCAGCCTGACTTGCTAGTGGATTATTAACCAGCTGCAAAGAGAGAAAAGATCAGGGTGAAACCACCAAGAGAGGCACAGGTACAGCACATGAATACAACTTTCACTGGGGAGAGAAAGTTCTTCCCCAACTGGCTCATGCAAAGGGGTTGGGACCCACTGGAGGAGGCCTGGTGAACATTCCTTCTGAAGCTATAGGGTTGGAGGATGTTGGAAATGAGGCTGGAAGGAAAATATTCTCCACCAACACTGAATTGCTTAATGGAGCCTGGTTTTGGGACCAGCCCAGGAGAAAGTGAGGTCGGCCCCAGGGGTGGGGTGAGCCATTAGGATCTTCCCAGGCAGAGAAATGATTTAGGAGAAGTCCCTATATTTTTTCCTCTATACTAAATAAAACTCTGAGGAAATGCTTACTTTCCATGAGGTAACCAGACAGAATGTGAGATTAAAACAGAAGTAGATGTGAAAGAGAGAAATAGATTTTAAGGATTTCTGCAAATAAATTGATCTTTTTCATTTGAGAATTGCAGATTCTTTTAGGGTTATCAGTAAGGCAGATGGCTCACTCCACTTCCTTCTCTAAGGAAGAAGGAAACCAAAGTCAGTAGAAATGGAAACCTCCAACCTCTCGGCTCTCAGAGCTTAAGTCTAGGGTTGGACTTTTGGGGTGGAGCTCTCCCTGCCTATGAGATTCAAGGCAAATGAGAAAGGTCCTATGGTGAATGGTTAGGTTGACATCTGTTTGCTGTTTTAGCTAATATATACTGCTCCCTTGGCCTCTTTCCTGGGACAAGAGTGAAATAGAAAGAAGAATTTGACTGGAGGGGGTGCACTCAAAGTGGAGGTTATGGATGCCAAAATCAGTTTTTCATGGAGACCAATTCAATATTCTTTATCCTGCCAATTTTCCACACCACAGGTTTTCAGGCCTTCTGACCACGAGGCAGAAGTGTAGCTTGAACTAAAATCTGCATTTAGGTTAATAACTAGATATAAATTCAAGAAACATTTAAACTATTTTCACAGTATTGGTTTTGATACATGAATTTCATTTGTATTTATTCTAGGGTGATATTTTCCCCATATAGTTCCTCTCAAGTACAACAATTGTTGAATGTAATAATGCATTTTCCATCACCACATCCATGAAATTCCTGCATTTTATCATTAACCTGCCAAGACTAAGACTTGGAGGAAAAGAATTAATGCCATACTTAATTTAAGTCCTGGAAGCTCTTTGAAAGATGCCACCCTCTTTTTTTAAAAATAAACTTTCTTCTTTACTTTCTCCTTTCTTTGTCTCAGTCTCTCTTCTTTCTCTCCTTCTTTTCCTTCTCCCCTCTTTCTTTCCCTCAAAACATATTTTATTATTTAATTCCTTTGGAAATTTGCCTAGAATTTATATTATCCCATGGGGAAGGAAATACTAATTGTTAGAGGAACATCAGAAGGGACAGGAATTTAATAATTCTTTTTTCATTAATGTGATATCTTTATCTTATTGATTTCTTTATTCATTTATAACCAATTTTCATGTAACTAGTTTTACAAAAATTTCATTAACCCAGCACATTTTTTTTTTAGAAATGAAAATGCATTTTAAGCTTATTACTTTATGTGTCTTTTGCCTTTATCTCTCTCCTAAAAGACGACAATGATTTTCTTTTAAGGAGAAAAAAAATTCTCATCATCAGCTTCAAGAGAAACCCTGTCTTATGCCAGATTACCATCATGAGATTTAAAATTCAGGTTGACCTTGATCTTGGTTTTCTGAGTATATATTTTATGTTGTATAGGAGGCAATGGTAATATTAAGAGAAAACTCTCCTTGTGTTTGGCATAAGTATGTAAAGTGATAGAGTTCACAATATGTTCATTTTTCACTCCTACAATGAATAGATCCCTTGAGGAAGCCTGTCCCCAAACTGTCAGGACAAACACTGCCCACTGGTACTCTATTCTCAGGCCATTTGCTAACTGCTATGTTTACATTTCTTTTATACAATGCAAGTTGAAATCATAAAGAAATTCCCTGAGATTCAGGAAGATCTCAAAATAATCTTCTTAATCCTCAAAGAAAGATTAAATTTTGTACAGTTCAGTTTTAGTGTTGAATATACAATTTTGGGTGAACAATTTAAGTCAATATATATGGAATGCTTTCTGAAGAAAATAGACCATGATTTTTACTTAATGGAGAGAAAATATTCTTCAGAAATTTTAATACATTTCTCTAACATCTAGATCAATCAAAAATTCATGTAGGAAATAATGGAATTACTCTCTGGATACAATACAGTAGTGTAGATTGAGAATTGCCTACATTTAGGACACTTGTGTATTGTTCAGCTATAGTCCCATGTATTTGCTGTAAATACCGGCATTATATAAAGGTTAAACTATTGTTCTAAATATAAAAAAAAGTTGATGCTTAAAATAGTCATCCAGCTATAGCTCTGAGCCTTTGAGTTATGGGGCCAGGAATGGGTACCCTTCTGCTGCTTTGAAAGATTGCTTCAGCAGGCACAAACATACAGATTTTGTCTTTTTTAATGGTTATTTCCTCTACATCTTGGGCCTAGGTTGAAACTCAGTTTATTCTTCCTTTTCCTGTCTCTGTATCTTAATGGGCTAAATGCCAACTGGATGACTCTCATTTCCTGTCTGGTATCCCTAGGTCTTTGTGAAAAGGAAGTGGGCTCTGGGAGGTACCTTGTTGGCCCCTGGATGTCAAGCTAGAACTAAAGGTGAGAGAATGTGGTGTATGCAGACAGCAGCTACAAGTCAATCTGTAAGCTGACAGCATTTCAGGTCAACCATTGGGTTGTTGGGGGATGCAGCTTAATAAATATCTTTTGGCTTTTCTGTCTGTGACTGCCAAGGCAGGGATGTTATATGCATAATATATGTGACAGAGAGGAAAGAGGAGATGGTAAGGAAATCATAAATGTTTTCTTCATCACCTCGGGTCACGTCACTCTGTATTATCCCCAGTCACGTCACATTAGCATTGTTCCTATCAATACTTCCTCTTGATTGGAGACTCAGGGTAGATTTGGACAGCCGGGCATCCAGAAACAATAAATGCATATAATGAGCATGTGACCATTCTGGGACCAAGTGGATATTCTGAAGTTGCTGCCAAGTTTATGCCTTCAGATCTTTCATTGTCAATGTACCTGACCAGCAAAGAATAACCCAAATAAAATCTGACTCCATTACATATTTTTATTTTCAGCATGAAAGACACGCTGACTTCTAGTGTATGCTTATTTATATATGTGGATGCTCTTAAAACAAGGATCTGCAGAGGGCAAGAGTTCTCACGTTTCATCCAAAAGGATTCTGGTGCTTGAATACATCTTGCTATAGCTCTGGAATCCTCAGATAGTCTAAAAACCTACAAACAGAAACACTAATTTCTTAAGACACCCCACCCCACTGAATTTTAGAAAATAAAATAACAGAATAATTTTAGAAAGAAATAGCTTTGTCTTAGTAAGGAAGGATCCCAAATTTCACAGAGTCCTGTCCTCCATTCATGCAGTTGAGGGCATCAGCTCTGAAACCAGAGCGCCTTGGCTGTGACTTTCAGTACACTGTGCCTCATTTTCTCATGGTAAATGGGTGTAATGAGAGCACCTATTTTGCTATGTGGAAAGATGGAAAATGTTTATGATACAAGTGAATAAAACAATACAAAATGAAATAAAGAGTATCCATTTAAAAAATGCTACTCTTTCAGGTCCACGCAGAGTTATGTTGAGAATTAAGTGAGATTACACATGCTTGGCATATATCATGCTCTTAATAAATGCTAGTTATTATTTTCTAGTTCATATCATGCATGAGGATATTGAACTAATCAATTTATCAGAATTAGAACTCAACTCCACAAATATCTTTTCACTTTTGAAACAATGTAAACTCAGGTAACTATTCTCTGTTTTTATATTTTACCTATATTCTGTAATTTTACTATAGTTATTTTTTAAAGGAGAGCTTGAAAGAAAATATTAGCTAACTATCATGATTATTAGATGAGGTGAGTTTCATGGTTAAAAAGACAAATAAGCTGTTTAAAAATATTTCAGACATCAGAAGGACATCAGAAAGAAGTATTTAAAACATGATTTCACTTGCTTGTCTTGGGCCTCTCAAATGTGATTATTCATAGAGAAATTTATGGAGAAAATGGTGTTTTAATTTTGAGGCCAGTGTCAGTATGTGACAGACCAGCAAGGGAAAACTCCTTTCTAGTACATTATCCTCATACTTGGTTTACATTTGTTAGACTTCTATAAGGACACCCATTTGGAGATTAATTCCTGTCTCATGTTAATATATTGTGAATAAATCTATCCCACACTTGCTGATTTGATAGTGAAGGCATGCAGGAGGAAGATTTATAAAAAATTTTAGGATTTGTAATTTCTACATCAATATAACAAAATTGGATATTGGGTATAAATTTATAGTGCTTTGTGAACATCTTTGTTTTCTGTGGACACTAAAGGGCAATGAGAAGAAAAAACTTTGATAAAGTCTCTTAAAGGTGCACTCTTGGATGATGTCATATGTATAACAATAAATAAGTGTCACCATAGATGATGCTACTGCATGATGGAGAGAGAGCTTGATCCAAATTTTACCCCATCTTCTTTTTCTCAGAAAGGTGAACATCCTACAGCTTGGTAAAGAATTCAGGATTTTTGAATCTGAACATTAGTAGTAGCAATACTTTTCATGAAAATTTGCTGATGATGTTATTGTATTATTATGAATACTATTTAGAAAAATATGGCAGCAAGATGAGGTAGTGTAGCTATATTTCTATGTTTATGCCTTTATTCCAAGAAGGCTTTATGAATGCAGGGGTTCAAAACCTTTCTTTAGAGCATAATGGATCCATGATCTATAATTTTATCATTCTCCTCATGAGCTATGAGGATTTTATAGAGTATGGATTTTGGGGCAGCTCTCTTTGCTACTAACTTTTCAATTTAGAATTGAAAACTTTCAATCCAACTTTCTGCCAACAGAAGTCTCTGTTTTCATTGTTGAGAAGTCACAGGCTGGAGTGCCTCAGATTTGCAGTGATGATGAAGAAGACACTACAACATACTAAGATGCCTTGATTCATCAATGTAAAATCACATTGACTTCAGTATAGTTTTAGAATAATTATATTTTACTTTGATTTTGTGGTGAAACTTTAAGTATAGTAACTTTTCATTAATGCTCTAAAACCCAGCCATGTTGGTTAACAGAGGAAATTTTTAAATTACCTACTGTCAGAGGATCTCCAGGAAGGATGAGGAAGGGAGGAATTCCAATCCCCCAGGGCTCTGGAGTATGTATTAGGTCCCACTCTAATGCAAGGAAGCTGGGGTCAAAGAGAGGGCTCTTTGCTCTTGGGGAAAAGTGAAGTCCTTAGAAGGAGGGCTGCAGGTGCTGGTCATTGAAACCCCTCCCAAAGGCATGGGAAGACTCACGGAAAAGAGGGATTTTAGGGATTCTGGGTAGAACATTAGCATTACCTGCTACAGTGCAAATGTCACTTCCTTTTACTTATTAATGTTTAATCCCACAGACATTTATTCAGTACCTATGTTTTGGGAGCTCTGTGAGGAGAGACAGTGAATGACAGATTGACACATCCACTACCCTCATAGCATTTACAGTTAAACAGGGAAAGAACTTTTGGTTAGAAGGGAATGGAAGTAGGAAAAGATGAGTGGGCCAGGGAGCAGGATCCAGACCTGGTGGCAATCTGTGGTTGGAGTCAGTGAGAGAAGAGGTGGGTTCAAAAAGACCTAGGAGGGGCAGCTCTGAGTCTTTGCACCTCTATTTGCTTGGAGTTCACAGAAATGTGACTGGCAATGAATGAGTCACTATATCTGAAAGGGGAAGCAGTATAGTGTAAGGGTTAAGAATTTGAGTTCTAGAACCAGATTGCCTGGGTTCCAATTCTGAGGCTTCCAGTGACTAGTTGTACTTTTATGCTGTGGTCTGAATGATTGTATCTCTTCACCCCAATTCATATGTTGAAATCTTAACCTCTAGAGGTGATGGTATTAGAAAGTGGGGTCTGTGGGAGGTGCTTAAGTCACAGGGGTAGAGCCCTCAGGATACCATTATCAAAGGGACTCCACAGAGATCCCTAGACCTTTCTATTACATGAGGACATAGAGAAAAGGTGCTGTGAACCTGGAAGGGACCTTTCATTAGAACGTGATAATGCTGGTTCCTTGCTTTTAGAGATCCTAGCCTCCAGAACTGTGAGAATAAATATCTGTTGTTTATAAGCAACACAGCCTGTGATATTTTGTTAAGCAGCCCAGACAGACCTTCTGTGCCCTAGTTTCTTCAGTTTTAGTAAAATGGGAATAATAATAGTGCTAATGACTTCATAGGGTTATTGTAAAAAACATGAGTTAATGTGAGCAAAACACTAGAAGAGTTCTTGGCATATAGTAAGCACTATATAAATTTTGCTAATAATTTTTATTCTTTCTAGAAAATTCTTCTTATACTGCTATTTTAGAACTGAGTCCCCTCTGCCCTTCACTCCCTCTAGGGTTGTCACACTGGCCTTTTTATGGATCATCAAAGTCTGTAACTGTCTCATTCACACATCTCTTTTCCTACATTAACTCTTAAGAGGCACTTTCTTGATTACCCTATCTAAATAACATTCCCTTCCTTTTAGAGATTCATGCCAAAACATGTATAAGGACATGATATAATGTCTGGATTTGTTTCAAAACAATTCATGGTGGGGTGGAGAGAGAAGAGGGTCTTGGGTTGATCATTGTAGAAGTACAATGATGGATATACAGTTAACCTTTGAATAACATGGATTTGAACTGCATACATCCATTCATATGTAGATTTTTGAAATATATACAGTAAATATAGTTTCTCTTATGATTTTCTTAATAATGTTTTCTTTTCTCTAGCTTACTTTATTATAAAGAATATAGTATACAATACATAATACATATAATACAAAATGTGTGTTAGACAACTGTTTGTGAAATCTGTATGGCTTCTGGTCAACAGTAGGCTATTAGTACAGTAAGCTGTCTGCATCCATGGATTCTCAACAGTGGATAGAAAATACCATGTTTGATCTGTAGTTGGTTGAATCCACAGATGTGAAACCTGCAGATATGAAGGGCTAACTGTAGTTCAATTTTTAGGAAGTCAAAAGTTACACATGAATTTTTGAGTGTGTGGGAAGTTAGTCCCCCAATCCTCTGTTGAAGGATAAACTGTACTATATTTTGTATTTTTTGCAATTTTCCATAATAAAAACTTTTTAAAATTTCTTCTTTCCTCTCCATCTCGTCTTACTTGTTTCACAGCATTTTGAATCTGATAGTATATTACTCATTTGTTTATTTTCATTCCTCTCTCTAGAATGTAAATTTTAGTTGACCACTATATCTGTAGCTCCTTCAACAGTATTAGGCACCCAGTAAGTCCTCAACCAATGTTAACTGAATAAATGAATGAAGAAGGGAGTTGAAGATCTCTAGGCCTCACTGGGAACTTGGTGGGAGTTTGACTCTTCAATATTTACAGAAAAGAGTAAAAATTTTGGAGGCAGATTTGTCTAAATTCTTTTTTAAAAAATATACTGCCATACCTTACAGTCTCACACCGTGCTGACTGATGAGAGCATGGAGCATGGGTGACACAGTCCTGGGGGTTCTTTAATAATCCTGATGTGTCAATCATGTGATTTGACACCAGCCATTACAGTTTTCCTTCATCTGCCCAGGAAGATTCCCGCAAGGCGAAAGGGGCAATTAACAGTCTTTCTGACTGGTTGGGAATACTCCAGCATATAAAACTCAACATTGGTGGCATCTAAAGAGGAAAATCCAGACATTCCCTGGACATCTTGGATCAAAAGCCCCTGATATCCCTAGAAATTGCAAGGCTGGAATTGAGTGGGGATGTGGCTGGGCAGAGGGCTTAATCTCTAGGTTTGATGTTGTTTGGGAGTTGAAGATGGCAGTGAATGAGGGCTTTTATATTTTTATCTTTGGGCTGTGGTGGAAGAAATGGAGTTGGACTATGGAGGTTACATCTGCAGCCCAGCCTTTGGGACTAGAGCAAAGGGCCTGTAGACAGCAGCATGGATGGGAACAGAAGGATGGAGACATATGCTTCTGGGCACAAGTAACGCTGCTTTGAGGCCCGGTTGTGGAGTAATATCAGTGAATGAGGGGGCATGCTCTCATTTTGTGCAACCTCACTGTGGTAGGACTTCACAGGGATTCTGTTCACTTTGGCATTTAGATGGTTTGTGGCTCCTAGAATCATCGGATGCAGAGTCAAAAGTGAAACTCTTAGTCAGATATCATGAACCCTGAGCATAATTGCACCTATGAGCACATGTGGACATCTATGAAAGTGTTCCAGAAGTGTACTGGAGAAAGAGCTAAATTTCTTCAAGAGGCCTAGGTCAGATTGTGCAGGATTATCAAAGAGATCAGCACTGAGGGAATAGGGAACCTTTGAAAGAGGAGAAGGAAATAAGTCTGGCTGGCACACTATGATTTGGTGGAAAACTATAAGAATTTGCCTTTAGTTTTAAATTTATTGATAAAATAGTCAAGCCCAGAGTTGAGGAGAAAAATAGCTTTTAACTTAATCTAATACATTTGACTTGGAAGTAGAGTGGTCAGCGTTATGGAAACACAGCAACTCTAAACCAGATTTCATCTAAGTTTTATGTAGATAAATACTGTGTTACCACAAGCCTACACATCTCATTTTCTTTTCTTTCTAGCCCTCCATTTAATAACCCAAAAATCTCTCTTTTTATTGAGTTTCATGCTATTTTCTTACTTACGTACAATAGTGCTCCTCTTACCAATTGCCTATTGTCAGGGTACGTTAGTTTGGTGAATTTGTTGATATTTGTGTATTTTTTATTCTATTGTCCAGTTTAAACAAGTGATTAGGAGGACTCCTGGGATGAAAGAAAAAAGGCTATACTTTTTTTTTTAAAGAAATAAATTGTTTCCACAGTAGTAGTGGTTGGTATTATTTTAGTTTTGAGCTATGGGAACACACAGCAAACTCTTCCCCTCCCATGCTTACTTAAAGTTACTTCCCAACACTTGTTGAGTCCCTGCAGGGAAAATAGGTGCTATCAAGGGCAGAAGAAAGACAAGAAAGGATGAAAGACAGAGAGTACAGTCTGCCCTGGAGAGCCTCAATTCTGTTCATTTGCAATTTCCCATAGATAGCCAGGCCCCAGGGATAAAGCTGTGAACAAGACCAGAGTCTCTTGCCTTGAGAAGCTTCCATTCTAATTGATAAACTGCTTATTTCTATCCCTGGATGCCTGTGCAGTAAGAAAGGGAAGCATAGAGTCAGATGAGGCTTCAGGCAACTAAACCATTTAGGAACCAAATCTGAAGGGATTATTAGTAGTTGATTGGGGAAGTGGAAAGGGGAGAGAAAGGCTTCTCAACCTCTGGGTATTGTGTGGCCACAGATGTGGATATAAGAGACAGAATTTTGTGGATGTGGAGCCATTAGGCTGGCACTTGAATATTTTAGGATTGTGAAGAGGAAGAAGAGAAGCCACAGATGATGAGGTAAGGAATGAGTTTATGGAGGGAGGACTTGGAATGTCACTTTACAGGCCTTGTCCTTCATTCTATAATCAAAGGCAGAGGAGAATGATGATACCTGAAGTTTACAATAGTCACTTTGGAGACTGAACTGAGTTGGACTGGGGTAGTGGCAGGTCAGACTGGAGAGAAAGGAGGACAAGAGGCTGTTGAAGCAAAGAGGGTGGCAGAAGACTGCCCTTCACTAGGAGAAGGGTGTGGCCTGGGCTGCCTTTGCACATGGAAGCACAGTCTAGTTTACCATTAATTGATTCAGCAAACATTGAGCATCAACTATATGTATGCCAGGTACAGAGATGTGGTCTCTTTCCCAAAGATCTTCCAGGGTGTACAGGGATAGTTATGTAGACAGATAAATTATGAGCTAATGGGTATCAACCACAGTAGGGATTGGCTCAGTGAGCTGTGGGAACATTGGGGAACTGGCTTGCTCAATGCAGAAAGAAGAGGGGTGTCAGTGAAGATTCACAAAATAACTGATAGCTCAATTCTGAATAAATGGTAGATCAAGTAAGCAGACTTTTAGAGATGAAAAAGACTAAGTTCAAACTTATGAGAACAACAGAATGTCTTGTATGTTCTAAATGTTTAGAGCAAATTGGAAAATTTTGAGCTAGATGCTGAAGGCAAAGAAAGAAAGTAGAGAAATGTATGTATGTATGTGGATGGCATGCATGTGTTCAAATGGAATGGAGGGTCTCCTAAGCAACTTCCCTATAAACTGTTGCTATGAAAGCACCTAAATATTCATAATCTTTTGCAAGATTATAAAGAAAGCCTTAACAGCTTTGCAACTTTAGAAACAATACCAATTGGTAGTCAGCAAGTCATAAAATACTTTCATTCATTTTATTAAAGGGAAATCTAAAATGCTGACTGACCAAAAATTAACAATTGAATTTTGAGTAATAAAAATAATGCCATCATCTTTTAAAATACAAAGTGTTCTCCATTACAAAAAATTAAAGGTGTATTATGAAGGGACATCATTGTATCCATAGCTGCATCTGTGTGTAAAGACTGAGCTGTGAATTCTAATAATAAAAATTAATTATAAGGGTTGTATTAATTTATGATAAGATTTCAGGTCTCTGAGAATCTACCCAGAGAAGATGAAATTCTCTTATTTACTTTGGGGCTATTTTTACTCCTGAATATGCATATATTTTATAGATATTAATTTTACTATTTCATTAAGAAATTTTTTATAAGTCCAACCAGTTCATTTGATCACTTATAAAGAACAAAGCATATGTATTTTTTCCCTTCCATCTCAATAACCACATTAGTTATTAAAATGTGCTTGTAACAAATGTTATGCATAATATCTTGGTTTTATCCATCCATGGGCAAGCTTTTACTGAATTTTATTGTTATGCATAATTGCTTGCTTGCTTCATAAAATGTATTCACTGAACAGCTGTTGTAGAAGAAAGCTCGTCAGAAGATATGTCATTCTTCCCACAAAACAATACTACATTTGGGCCATGCATTTTTTTTTTCCCAGGACCAGCAGAAATCAACCCACTTATTGTCAGTGTGCAGTTAAACTTTTGAATGTCTACTTTCTTGAATTCACAATAAGGATCAAGTTTACCATTTAGACTATAGGGAGAAGATAATGCCATTTCTGGTCATGTCACATCCATCTTTAAGTGGGTGTCCATATGCAGCTCTGGGTTAAGACCTATTGTAAAGAGTAGAGAGGTATTTTTTTGCAGGTGCCACACTCGTGTCAGATTCAGGCAGCCTCAAGGGTCCAGAAGTGAACTTTGCCATTAGAAAAAAAAATGGTCCAAATTATTAGAGAAAATATGACTCTGTAGAAAGAGGAAGATGAATACATGAAAGAGAAAGCAAAAACAAACAAATGTACAAAAAACATCACCAGAATGCTCAGAGGTAAATAAAATTCCTCTGTGTTCACAAAATATATTGGTTATAGATTGTTCTAAAAACATTGAACTAACAGTACTACCTATAGGAGATGTAAGCCAAGAAAATATAAACAAATCATTGTTTAGAATTGTTCCCAAAAAATTGTTTGGGAACTTTCCATTAATAAAACTGGAGGTTAGGGGGTGGAGGGATTGAGCAAAAAGGAAAAAGGACTCATGGACATGGACAACAGCATGGTGATTGCTGGGGGGGGAGGGGTGTAAGGAGACTAAATGGTAATGGAAAAAATACAATAAAGATTAAATAAAAAATAAAATAAATAAATATATGAAGGTGAGATAAACAAATGAAACAACATAAAGCTTAATCTCACCATGAGTTTTTCTCATGATTTGTTTGATTTTTTTCATATTAGCATGCACACAGTTTAGTTTCTGTTGGAATATTGCTTTAAAAATAAGATCACATTTTCAAATACTTTATGCTTTATGTTTCCCCATTGCAGTACATGGAGCAAAAATAAAGCAAAATGGTCAAGTGTAAAAAAAGAAAAAAAATAAAATATATAACTTTAGAGGTGATTATATAATTCTTTTACAGAAAACGTAACTTAAATAAAATAAAATGTAGAAATCTAAAAAAAAAACCCAAAAAAACAAAAAAACAAAAAACTGTAAATAAACAGGTTTACTTTTCCAAGACTTTGGTTTCAAGAACTTGGACAGTAACTGTGAATTTGCTGTCTTTTTACTGTCATATTTTTTATCTTCTTTTTCTTAGATAAGTCCCTTTAACATTTCATATAATAAGGGCTTGGTGATGATGAACTCCTTGAACTTGACCTTACTTGAGAAGCTAAGCAAACAACTAGAACAGGAACAGAAACACAGAAATGGAGATCACATGGAGGGTTAGCAACAGGGGAGTGGGGGGAGGAGAGGGGGGGAAAAGGTACAGAGAATAAGTAGCATATATGGTAGAGAGAAAATAGATGGGGAGGGCAAGAATAATATGGGAAATGAAGCTAAAGAACTTATGACACATGGACATGAACTAAAGGGGGGAACGTGGGTAGGAGGGGGTGTGCAGGGTGGAGGGGAATGATGGAGGAGAAATGGCACAACTGTAATAACAAATCAATAAAATATAATTAAAAAAGAAAAAAAGAACTTGGACAAATTGACCAAGATAGTCACCTGACTTAAAAAAAGAGCCATCTTCCAGATGGATACTAAACTCAGCAGGATGATGACTTTGTTAGGTATATAAGTGTCTAGTCACCATGTTGTACACTTGAAACTAATATAATATTATATGTCAACTGTAATTAAAAATATATATTAAAAATAAAATGCTTCAAAAAGAGACATCAAGCACCAAAGGGAAGTGTAATTTTTAAGAATTTATCAAATTGAATTGGAAGTTCATGTCTTTGGAATAATCTATTTTTAGCTTGTTGCAATGTTATTTTGGTGAAATAGTTGAAAATTACAGCAATTCCCAAAGTACATTTAGTGCCATTCTGGTCCTGGGATTTGTTGTGAAATAAAAGGTTTGGAAAACACCACATGAAGCAATGACCTCTTAGGGATTTACAATGCATCTTGGAATGTTAAAGCTTCTGAAAGCTGTCCACAGATAAACAAATCTGTTCAGCGTTTTTAACTCTGTATTTCCCCAAAATATCTGATCATATCGTCCCCTCTGCATGTAACACTAATTTGTGTTCTACATTAGACACTGAAAGAAGCTGGATGAGGTATTGCTTTCTTATCTGCAGATTTAACAAATAGGCTAATGGAATCTACCATAAGTTTGTAATCTACCTTGGCTCTTCTCATCAACTATACGTAAAGAAATGACTTTACATTCCAAACCTAGATGCTCCACAAACCATCTAGGTGTGAACAAAATTCCCTTAGGTGCTTTTGTTAATGTTCATGCAAATTGGTTTAGATAAGATTTATTGATTTAAAAAGAATTCTGGAGAGAAACCTTTGAGAAATCACAAATACATCTGCATTACCATTATGTGTGCACAAAGGTACTATTTCTCTTTTACTATTAGGTGAAATATCACTATTTAAGTGAGCAGGATGGTGTCTGATGGTATTTTCATTATTATCACTTGAGGTAGCACTTTTTACATGTCAGAAAGAGAAGAGGTCAGAATGGAATTCAATGGAAAGCAAGCACACCTGTTAGAGAAAAAACACTTATGAAAGGAAATCTGAAAGCTATTTCTTTGTACTGGTATGTGGGAATTTGGAATAGGGCCATGTGTGTTCATGTATGTCTATTTTAAAGGTTACAGGTCTTTAAACTTGATACGTGATGTGCCTAATTTTAGCTTCAAAATAATACTATATTATTTTCTATTGCATGTGCCCTAGTGAATAATTGCTGAACAGAGGGAGACCAAAGGGCCATTAAGGCTTTCATTTTGTTTTTAAAACCTTAATGTTAACAAAACCAAGAAGCACACATTTTCATATATCTAGGATATTACAGTGAAGAAAAAAACAAATTTACAAATTTATCTTTTGTCCTTTACTTTCCTCAGTTTCTGTAACTGCAGCATTTTTTTTGAAGCCTTAGAAATATTCGTGGCTAAATGTATTTGCACCTATATAGATCAGCTGCTTGACAATCACAGTAAAGGTGAGTTACTCAAAGATGATAGTTTGGCTATATCCAAAGTTAAAAAAAACAGTTTCCTTAACACAAAATATAATTACTGTAAATTGTAAATCTTACAGATAAAAACCCGATTATAAAATAAATCAATCTTGTTTTAAAACTTGTCAAAGATAAGGTTACTTTTTGAAGCATCTCAGAATAAAACTAAAACATGTAAAATTACTGCTCTAGGAAATTATTCAAAACATGGTATAATCATGTGCTACTGTCTTTTTCCTTAATTTTCACTATGGATGTAGAAAAATAATATGGTGCAGTGACTTGATATTTCTGAAAATGAATGAGACTATTTTTCCTTCTTATAGCCATTGTTAGTTACACTATAACCACTACAGATATAGTTCTTTGTGACAAACATCTTCTCCAGAAGGTCATAGAATCAATAAACTGATGTATATAGATGTCTATACATTGTCTGAAGTAAAACAATAAAATTATGGTAAATAAACCCAGGAAGTATAGTGAAAAATTGCATTCCATTTCAGAAAATTTTTGAAACAATGCTATAATTTTCTAAACATTTTTAAATGCATTCTTTCTCATGAATTTTGTCACCTATTATTCAAATAGGAATCATGGAATACATTATAAAATAGGTTATCTCAAGTAGAGATGATATGAAATATCAAATGGGGTTATGTACTAGACCTTAATTAATAGAACTGATAAAAGATGAACTTGGCAGCAAAATAATAACTTTATTCAGGGAATTCAATTCATCATTACAAGAGTCATTTCATAGCCAATTTTTCTTTGTTTAAAAATCATTTCAATAATTAAACAAGGATACCAATAGGACATTTAAACAATAGGTATACGAAGATTACTTTAATTGATTGGGGGTCTGTGAGGACTCATACAGAAGTCCCCACCTCTGTTCTCGGAGTGGTTAAATTTTCCCTATGATCACTGCACAACACAGTGAAACGCTGCACTGTGAAAACATTTATGTTCAGTCCTTGCTTTCATCCAAAGACCCCTCCATTCTCTTTCACACGAAGGCTGAAAAGTATCTACTCTGGTCCTTTCTTGAAGGGTCATACCCAAGTTTTTCTAACTTCCTGGAAATAAGTTTTCCTGGTGTGCCTTTATTTTTATTTTATCAGTAAATGATATGAAGTGGCTTTAGGTGGATAAGATGCCTTTTCCAGACAGAAGACCTGGCTTTCTTCCTATGAACTTGGAGCAACCTTAGGAATCAGATGGACATGCTAGCTATTTGCTTTAGGGGTAGTTCTGAATCTTAGATTCGTTCTGTGACTTCTACAACTCGCTCAGTGGGTGACATCCAAAGGACTCTCTATCAATGTTTGATTAAAACATGACACTTGATGACTGTCAAGATGGCAGCTCAAGAGCAATTGGATCAAATGAAAGGCAACTGCTTTTAGCAGAAATTCTCTTGTATAATAACATGCCAAGTTACAGCCTTCTACCTTATAGAGATTTATATTGAAACAACTTGCTCCCCAACATCCTAACCTTATGCCAGCATTCCATTGCAATCCCCTATTCTCTAAAGGAGAAAAATGTACTTGCTACAACTGTACTACAAAATGTGCATAGTGGAATTGTAGAAAGTATACTATCAGCTACATAAACTATGAAACAAATGTTAGGTTTCTATGAGTTTTGCCATTGTGGCATATCTTCGAAGATGGAAAGATATAGATAATAAAATAAAGATTTATAGGCAACTTTTCATGGAAACAACCACTGTGTTTCCAAGATAGGCAGAACCTTCTACTGGGTGACCCAGGTTCTTGGTGGCGAGATGGTCAGATCCAATGATTTCCTGTTCCCATAGCAGGCTATGCTGTATGTGGACTCAACCTGCCACAGGGACACTGGGTACAACCAGAGAAGGGAAGGTCATGCTCCCAGCTGGTATACAACTCCTCTGGACAGTCAATGCTTAGACTGTTTCTGCCCACATTCAACATTAATGTCATGAGCCCAATAAAAGGGGAGAAGAAAGGCATACATGGCATTGACTATTAGTCATCTCCCTACTGGCCTATGGGCTATTTATTCAAAGGCCTCTTTGAGTTAAAAACAGACAGGAAGTCACCATCTACTCTAAGTTTTATGCATAGGATAAGTGTGCTCACAATTATACCTGTAACTCTCTGATCCAACTTATTCTTGCTCTCTTTTGCATTATTTTCAGAAAGTTAAAGAAGGGATTGTGAATAAAATAAGAAGGAACTCTGACCCAACCACAACCTTTATGAAGATAAGGTAATCTTTCTCCTCATAGCCCAGCCCCTGTGCTGTTGGCAGAGTAACTGTCCTAAAACATTTCAGATATCACACTCCCATGTAAAATCCTTGCTGGTTCTCCCTTGAATGCAGGATATCATCTCACCTTTTTGGGATGACACTCACAGGCCTAAATTTACAACTGCAGCTTCATCTTCACTCTGTCTCAGGTATCAGAGCAAGACTAAAAGTTCTGGAGTCATATCAGCTGGGTTCTAAATAATACTTTGTCACCTGGTCACATTGACTGCGTTACAAGTGGGTCTACCTGAAGGAAGGCAGTAGAAGCAGGAAAGAGCAAAAGAGAATTGAGCTGTGGTTCAGGCCTGATGTCTCTCCCAACTCCATAGGGAAGCTTTGGAGCTAGAATTGTCCATATGAATGGTCAGAGTTGGACCTTTGACCTCCAGTAGGTCATTGGATGCGGGTCATCCTGGAAAGGGGCATGAAGCTTTAGATTATGTTTCTCTTCAACTGAAGCTGCTGACAGCATAAGACAGCTGGAACAACATATCCTCAACATCCCTTGCATTGAAAAGGGGTCTGGGAGAGGGAGAGTGCTTTACAGTGTCCACCACACTTAGCCTTCCTAAGCCTCAGGTTCCTCCATTGTCAATGGATTGTAACAAAAACATTCACTCTGTGGCATCTATCTGAAGTTCAATGCCCTGGCATACAATAAATGCTAAAAAAAATCCATACTATTATACAATTATCACTGGGTTCTTAGTGCTCCAGCCACTCTGAATAATTTGCTACCCCTAGAACTCTATATGCTCCCAAACCTCCAAGACTCTGACTAGAATACTTCTTTCTCACTTGATAAGCTCCCTCCCAACCCAGAGCCAACACAACCTCCCAAGGCATACCCCCAGGCAGAATGAATGGCTGCCTCCTCTTGTTATTCCCATAGCACTTGGTATGTGATTTTAATATAATTGTTATCATATTAAAATTAATTACAACCATGTTTAACCCTCTTCTCTTCCCCCGGGACTATGAGCAAAATGAGAGCAAAGATATGTCTCACTCCTCTTTACCTCCTCCCTCTACTCCTAATTGTTAGGCAAGCAATGTGTTTGTTGAATGAATACATGAAAGAGAGGAGGGGTCTTTTGTGACACATCAATATTTCTATTGCAAGGATTTGAGATTTTATAGATTCCATTGTTTCCTCTTCTGTCTTCACCCTAATGGTTCAGGATTAAGTTTACTGGACAGTTGTAGAAATATTAGCCTAGGTATTTGGTGTCTTCTTTTCCTTTCACTCTGCATGGATTTGGGTGTTTGTTTTATTGACTCTGCTGATGAGAATTATAGCTATTGATCATAAGCCCTCTCAGCTCCCTTTTGGAAGAAGGCATATTATAAATTATATATATGCAGATAACATCTAAATTCTGGCTTTCAAAACACTCAGGTATTACTATTTGACTAGAATTCATCCTTTCATTTACAAGGATTTGTTTATAGAATGCACAGCTTCCAAATGTGTTCTGAATCATCTGATTCATATCGTTTGCTCCCATTCTGTGTTAATGGGATATAGCTAAGATATTGTAGGGAACTTGTCTAAATATGGTCCATGGGGCAGAAACATAGATGCTGAGACAAAGCAGGAAATAAGTGAATTAATTATTCAGCATATATTTGCTGAGTGTCCGTCATGTGCCTCGCCATTATTCTAGATACTGGGGGTATAGCAGGGAGCAAGACTGACATGGGGACAAGGTGCCTGCAGTCTAGTGGTGGGGGAGATCAATAGTAAATGGGTAAGCAACAGACAAGTAATTTAAAGTAGTAGGAAGTGCTAGGAAGAAACTAAACAAGAAAATGTGATAGAGGGACTGGTGGGAATAGAGGTTCTAGGTAGTGTGGTCAGGAGAGATCTCTGAGGTGAGTTTGAGGTGAGAGTTAAGAGATGAGAGGAAGCTAACTATGTAAATAGCTGGACACAGAACTGTGTGTGGGGGGAAAGGACAGCTAGTGCAAAGGCCCTGAGGCAGAAATAAGCAAGGCTGTTTATAAGCCCCAGGCTTGAAAAACATTTATAATTATTTAAATGTTGGTTATTTTAACCCACATGGCAGATTATTTTTACCTCAATAAATAATCACAAATCATCTGCAGACTCCAAAACAGACTCTTTAGTTTTTAACTCATTTGTTACAGTACATTTATATAGACTTCAGGCACAATCATCAATATCAGCATACTTTGAGCTGCAGTGTATTTTGTTAAAACTTCAAAAACCTTTATAAGGTTTTTAACATTGCAATCTGTCACTACTATTGCAAAAAGGAAACAGCCTAGTCATAGTGTTTGGTTTAAGCCTGGAGCATTTGATCCAAAGCAATAGCAAATATTTCTAATGATGAAGTAACTATTTTTTAATGAGACACAGCCAATAACAATTTTTTCTCCAGATGTTAGTGGAACAAACCAGAACCACTGGGGCCAGGTTGGATTTATCCCCCACCCCCTGACCTCTAACTGAGCAGTGCTGCAGATTATTGAATAAACCTTTGATCAAAGATCTTTTAGTTCCTTATGTTTTAATAATTTGTTATTCAATATTTACTATCTATTTTAAGACACTTATGGGGGCCTTTATCATATTCAAATTAAGCATTTGAGGAGAAGATAGAATTAAATTACGCTGCCCTTGCAAAAATGGGTGAGTAAGAACAGGAAAAATTGAAGATGCATTTCCAGGTGATCTCATGCAACAGGAATGCTGACAGGTAGGCAACTGACAAATGAAGAAGCTGAAGCTCAGAGTTGTCCAGGATCTTATAGGTGCAGAAAGCTCTGATTACAGATACTCCTCAACTTAGAACAGAATTACGTCCAGATAAATCCATCATAATGTGAAAATATTGTAAGTTGAAAATGCATTAATACACCTAACCTACCGAATATCATAGCTTGGCCTAGTCTATCTCAAATTTGCTCAGAACACAATATTAAAAAATGCTGATGACATAACACACTGTTGAGTCATGGTTGTTTATACTCCTGATCAAGTGGCTGACCAGGAGTTGAGACTTGATGCCCTGCATCAAAAGAGAGTATTATAGCATACTTTGCTAGTCTAGAAAAATATCAAAATTCAAAATTTGAAGTTTGGTTTCTACGAATGGGTATTGCTTTATCACCATTGTAAATTGAAAAATTGTAAATTGAACATTTGTAAGTCAAACCACTGTTAAGTTGGATACTGTCTGTACTTAGAACAAGTGCAGCTTTCCGAGCACTTTGGATACTCTCTGTGGCTTTAGGGTGGGTAAACATGGTGATGTGTCACTCTTCAGAGGCCTAGGTTCTAACATCCTAAGCACTAGTTTGTTTTGTGACTGTGGAAATCTTCATGTATACCCATCTGAGTTTTGGTCAAAGAATAACCATCTCTGAGTGGCTCTTATGGGCTCAGTGCTGGTTTTGGCACTCTGTTGGTGAAGACAACAGGGGTCAAAGACATGGCTCTTGACACCAAGGAGCTTCACCATTGGGTTGATCTAACTGGAAGTCTCTGATCTCCTGGTCAAGAAATTAACATTTTTCTCATGAGAATAAGCTAAGATATTGCACAAGATAGCAGTTTACAAAGTTCTGTCAGCAGTAGTTTAGGCTGAGGTTCTCGTTTTATAGATAAAGGAAAATATCAGCTGTCTGTCATTCCCAGAGGCATGAATCATGTGAGATCACTGGGACTTGAATAAGGTTTTTAAAAAGTTTTAAATTTTATTTTTTGACAGTTTTAATTCTTTTTTATTTTATTTATTTATTATAATTATTATTTTATTGTTGTTCAAATATAGTTGTCTGCATTTCCCCCCACCACTACCCCCCACCCCAGCCATCCCTACCTCCCTCCCCTGATTCTACTGCCCCTTGGTTTTGTCCATGTGTCCTTTATAGTTGTTCCTGAAATCCCTACTCCCTTTCCCCACCATTATTCCCTCCCACCTCTCCTCTGGTGACTGTCAGATTATTCTTACTTTCAACGTCTCTGGTTATATTTTGCTTGATTGTTTGTTTTGTTGATTAGTTTCCACTTAAAGGTGGGATCATATGGTACTTATCTTTCTGCACCTGGCTTATTTCACTTAGCATAATGCTCTCTAGTTCCATGCATGCTGTTGCAAAGAGTAGGAGCTGCTTCTATCTTTCTGTTGCATAGTATTCCATCATGTAAATGTACCAAAGTTTTTTGATCCATTCATTTACTGATGGGCACCTGGGTTGCTTCCAGCACTTGGTTATTGTACCTTGTACTGCTATGAACATTGGGGAGCATAGGTTCTTATGGACTGGTGTTTCAGGGTTCTTAGGGTGTAATCCTTGCAGTGGAATTGCCAGCTCAAAAGGCAGTCCCATTTTTAGTCTTCTGAGGAAATTCCACTCTGTTTTCCACAGTGGCTGCACCAGCCTGCATTCCCACCAACACTGCACTAGGGTTCCCTTTTCTCCACATCCTCTCCAACACTTATTTGTTGATTTGTTTATGATGGCCATTCTCACTGGTGTGAAGTGGTATCTCATTGTGGTTTGAATTTCCATCTCTCTGATGGCTAGCAATGCTGAGCATCTTTTCATATGTCTCTGGACCCTCAGTATGTCCTCCTTGGAGAAGTGTCTATTCAGGTCTTTTGCCCATTTTTTAATTGGGTTGTTTGTCTTTCTGTAGTGGACTTGTTTGAGTTCTTTATATATATTGTGGAGATCAAATCCTTACCTGAGGTATCATTGGCAAATATGTTTTCCTGTATGCTTGGTTCTCTTTTCATTTTAATGCTGTTTTCTTCAGCCATGCGGAAGGTTTTTATTTTGATAAGATCCCATTTGTTTGTTCTTTCCTTTATGTCCCTTGCTGTAGTGGACATATCAGTGAAAATATTGCTGTATGGCACATCTGAGATTTTTCCTGCCTATGTTCTCCTCTAGGACTTTCATGGTGTCATGACTTCTATTTAAGTCTTTTATCCACCTGAATTTATTTTTGTGTATGATGTAAGTTGCTGCCTTTTGACCCAGCAATTCCATTGCTGGGATTATATCCTAAGAAGTACCCTAACACACTAATCCATAAGAAGCTATGTACCCCAATGTTCAGAGCACCACAATTTACAACACCCAAGTTCTGGAAGCAACCTATTAAAGATGGCTTGCCAGCATCACTACCCTCTTTTATTCTGTATCAGATTTATTACACACGAGGTACCTGTTTGTTTGAAAAAACCACAAAATAGAAAAAAGTAAATGTGATGTAAATGAAAACTACCCCCCTGCCCCAAGATAGCAATGTCAAGTTGTGGTGTCTGTCCTCTCATACTTCTCCCAGGTGATATATATAATAACAGTAATAGGAACACAATATAGTTACTATGGGGCAAAAGTCATCCTTTTTATTTACTTTCTTTTTACTGCATTATATATAATTCACACCTTCATACCAATAAAGTTTTTGTGCCTTCCTAATCTTAGTGGAATTTCTCTCTTGATGATTCTAGGCATCATTATGAAAATCAATTAATAAAATGTACCCTACCTGTCTGTCCCTGTCTTGTCCTCACAGGTGGTTTAAGGATCTTCATTTGGGGAACTCAGCCCTCTCAGAACAACTACACACTTAGAGAGCCCTGTACCAGTTTTTTCTAACAGGGTCACAAGCATGTTCTCTCCTTTCAGTTCCTCTCTAGTACCTGTACAGTGCTACTCCTTTCAGTCTGGGGATCACTTTGTTCTCCCAGTCTCCCAGTGGAGTGTGGCTCTGTCCTGAATCTTGCCTGCCCTGCAGGGCCTGTATGGTGTCAGTCTGGGGAATTCCTGGGTGGAGGGCTGTCTCCTCTGCTAGGATCCTTGGCTGAGGTCTGTTCCAGAGCCCTTGGTCCTCTAGGTCCTCCCACCCTGAGGCTCAGAGCCAGAGTTGTCCTCATGGCTACCGCACAATTTGCACTCTTTTCCTCCACCCCACAGAGGGTAGAGGAGGCAAGACGGCTGTGCTTTCTGGGTTGTGTGTTTCTGTAGTTTTCTGTCCTCACAGACAGTGCCATTTTTCTCATCTGTCCTTGGCCTTACTCTAAGAGTAACTCTTCTCCTAGGAGTACCTATGACTCCTGATCAGGGTGTGCATGAGCCCCCATCTCTGGTCCAGACACGTACCAGAGACAACTGATCGATGTTTCTCTCTATCCTTTCCTGTCTACCTTCTCTCTCTAAAAGAAATGAAAAAAAAAAAAATGTCCTCAGGTGAGGATAATTTTTTTTAAAGACATAAACAGTTTCTAGAACAGTTTGTAAACTTTACTAAAGACATAAACTGGGTTAATAAACAGAAACCAGGAATCTAATCAACTGATTATGGGACTCCATTTCATAATTAGATCATTTTTCTGTTTAAATTGGAACTAGGGACATGGTGCCTTGCAATCATGAAAATACCCAGAGGAAGAAAAACATCTAATCATACAAATCGGTCTTTTGCAATCCATTGAAAAAGACTTTATTGGGGTTCTCTTGAAAGTAGCTTTGGATGGGTGGGTAAGAGATGACTGAAGGAGAACCAACTACCAAGTGTCTAGGGAGGAGAAAGAGAGAGCCCACCAAGTTTGTGGGAGTGTGAAAAGACAAGAAACTGGAAAGACTGCTGATCACATCTTTCCTATGTCACATACGTGCTTGCTGTGGACTCTTCTATGGGTAAAATGTCTTTATCTGGAGGATGAGGTAACTGAAGGGCATACAATTCTCCCCCCTGAATGTTGTGTGGCAACTTCCACTGAGGCCCACTGGGGAAATTAGTGTTCTAGTATGAGTAGAATTTCTGGTGGACATAACAGGATATGGGGATCTGTTGTGAAATCTGTATCACATTACTAAATATTACAATAAAGAAAGCACATAAAGGGAAAACCTCTAGGAGCAAAAGGGTAGGAAGAGCACTTCTGAAATTTTTCACTGCCTTGCCTCTATACAGATAGTTATCATAGGAGCAGATAAATTATAACATGATAGTAAAACACAGTTATAGAAATGAGGATTCAATTTATGATTATTATCATTTTTGCTTGCACCTAGAACTCTTACAGTGTTCTCATTTTATTATAGTTTCGACATCTCCTGCTATTTGCTATACAAATAGTGAACTGAAAATAATGGTGTGAAACAGAGCACTCTCCCAATTAGGCTAGAAGAGTAGCATATATCAATAATACTAGAGATATAAAAAGATTTCTGAAAAGTATGATTTTGTGCATGTTATAAAATTTACCATATAACATAATATATGTCAGATGCTTAACATCTCACTTAATTCCACAACACCATGAAACATAGATTCTATTATGCTTGAAGTTCAATAACTTGACCAATGGGCATGGCCACAGTTGTAATTAGAATCTGGGTCTCACTCACTCCAGAGATTATGCTGCCATTTTATAGCATAATGAATAAAAGAGCATTTTGTAGGCTGGGCTTATACAGCTTAAATTAAATGGGGCCATACAAATATTCAGCGAGAGCATCTACACTACTCATGTGAATAATATGGCATTTTTTTCTGAGTTATCTGTATTTCTTCAACTGGGTAGGGATGAATGGATCATTTCTAAATAAAACAGGAAAGCATAAAAAATCAAATGAATGGGCTCAATCCCAGTGGAAGCAAGAAGAGTAAAATACATTTCTCTGCTTGAAAGGAAACGATTCATCTATTTGAGGTTCTATAAATGCCCTCCTTCAGAAAGTCATACAGCTCTCTCTAGAAGTGCATTTTACCTCACAACCATGAGCACCTTTATTTTCAGGAGGAACATCTGCTCATGTACTGACCCAGGTGAGCAGTAGCTCTGAAAACCAGAGGAGTTAGTGTTGGTGATGTGGAGGGGAGGTAAGGTAGTGGAAACAACTGGCCCTGGATTTCATTTTGTTTAAAAAGTTAGAAAGGGGTAAAGGAGAACAATAGTAACCACGTGGGAAATAGCAGAGCTTGTAAACTATTCGGCTCCACTGTAGGATTACAGGCACTGGGTAGAATTTTACCTGAAGAATATTTAGTAATGGGTCATGCAAAAGAGAAAAATAAGCAATTTATGTGTGTTCATTGACATCTAAGTTAGGAGGGTTGGAACTTAAGGAAAAGAGATGAAATGACACTGAAAGGGAGTAGGTGAGAGGTGAAGAAGGATAGTAGTTTGGGGACAGATAGGGAAAGTGGCTACATGTACTTTCAAAATGCAATAGTGACTATAAAGCCAAGTGTATAAAAGCAAAGGAGTGATTGCTAGAGGAAGAACAAGGTAGCAAAGGCCATGTTCACTTTAGGAGAGGTCCTAGAAGCTGTGATTTCCCTATGAAAATCAATGGTTCTAGCTCTGACTGTGGCCTACCTCCAGATAAGTCCCAAGGGTATGCTGTATATTTTCAAGTAATGATGTACAGCATTTAAAACTCAGCATGTTCCAAGTGGAGCTCAATTTTCTCCTCCCAGAGCTCCTCCTGCTCAATTCCTGGATCATTCTTCCCAGCTCCTCTCTCTCTTCACCAAAGTTTAATCAATGACTAAATCTTATCATTTTGACTTTGAAGATCCTTCCTCTTCTACTCCATTCTACCACCATTGGCTTAGTTAATGTCCCCATCTCTTCTCATTTGGATGATTGCAAGATCACCTTTTTGAATTGGTCTCTAATGTTTCCATGTTTTAATTAATCTTCCCCACAGGGGAAAATCTTGAATAACTACATAATTCAGTCACAATATGAATATCAGACATTTCTGTGCTCACCAAGAATGACTGACTTAGCCTTTCAAATGATCAGAGATAATCTAATCAGCATCTCACATTAGTCTTCCTAGAATTTGAAGTTTCTGTCACTTTTTGAATGACCCAATTTGCAAGGATGATACCTCATGTTTTCTTGGATAAATGTCACCATGTTGGAGAAAGAAAAGGTCTTACAGGTGAGCTATGTATGGGCTCATTTTTCAGATAGAGAAAGGGAGGCTCAGTTAAGGCAACAGATGTCCAGGGCATAGAATGAGAGGAAGAGCCAGGATTTGCTTGAACTCTGTCTTCTGACTCTTCGGATTCATGCTCTTCTATGCCACACCATGCCATGTCATGCTACTTCACACTATGTTATACCACATCATGGCATGTTTTGCCACCAACACAAACTTGATGATTACTTGAGTTTCAGGATGGCTGACTTGGTGTGTAGGATGGGTTGGGTTGGGCCTCAGAGAAGCATTGAGTCAAGGAGACTGGGTAGAAAGTCAAGAATTATTACGTTCTAGTTGCAACCTAGAATGGTGGCAGAGGGACAGAGAGAAGGGAATGAATTTAAAAAAGAAAACATGATCACCCACTCCTCCAACACTTATTTTGCTTGTTTTAACACTTAGTGTTAGCCTCACTATTCTGTCTCATGTAATGTTGAGGCAGTACTATAGTCCAGAAGAAAACAAAGTTTCTGTCCTAAGGTGGTCCTCCAATGGCAGATTTCTATAGCGCATGGCACTGAATGGATCAGTCATGGAGTCTTATATAATACCACATGGAAATTAATCACCAACTTACAATGTACCTTAAAAGCACAAAATTGAGTTAATAATACAAGCAAAGCATTATCAAGGGCACATGGCAGAAACTGTGCAAAGTGTTTTTTCCCCCTTCAAATGAATATGCCTTGAGAGGTAGGTGCTACCATGGACCCATTTTACAGATGAGAAAACGGAGGTTCAGAGAGTTTAAGCAGTTGTCCCAAATCACACAGCTAGTAAGTGGCAGAGTAGGATTTAGATTCAGTATAATCATGCTGCTCTGCTGCCTACCTTTGATGTTGGGGGAGAGGAGCTACAAAACAATCTGCCTCCCAAAGCATTACTCTCTCTGCTGTTATCATCATCATCATCATGGGGGATGAAAGCCACCCAAAACAGTTAGATAAAGGATGGTTTAGGATTAAGTTTCTCCTTTAGGGCTAACTGCTTCTTCTGGGGTGTGGGGCTGGGCTGAGTTAAATTCTTTCTTCTGCACTTCCTTACAGGGAATTTTTACATTTCTGCAGTTAAATAGGAGCCTTAAGTACTTGAAAGAATCAAGGAGGAAGCAGGCCTGGGTCAGAGGGCCAATTAATCCTGCCATCCTGACAGAGGGAAAGGGGAATGGTGAGCAAGGGCCAGGCAGAAGTCACTGGAAAGGAGCGCCATTAGGCTGGCTGGTGGTGGGGGGTTCCATTGAAGGTCCCAAAGGCTGGGTGACACCAAGGGCACTGAAGGCTCAGGGCATAGTCTGAATGAAGGTTAATTTCTCCACCCTGAGCTCATCACCTGAGTAAGAGCTAGAGAATAAATGAAAATAGCAGTCCCCAGGAGAAAAATATTTATTCATTTAATGGCTGAAACAAAATGCCATCTCTGGTGTGATAACAAAAGATTTAAAGTGCATAACTGTCAGTTCTCAGTACACTGTGGTCTGGCTTCTGGGTCATGTGGTGCAACAGTCCAAGTAATCCCCTGAATGGAAAAAAATTAGGCTCAAAGTGCCAAATGGACGCCCACACATAGCAGGTAAAACAAGCATATTCTTTCTCCCCCTGCCCCCCACCTTTCAAAACCTCCCCAAATGCTAGAGAAATAGAGAAAATTCCAGTCATTTCTCATTACTGTGAAGGTCAGCCTGGCTGGGAAAATTGTTTCTGCTTTACAATTCCCCAAACTGTAGAAAGCAGTTAGACTTCTGGACAAAAACTAATGTTGCATTCAAAGGGAAAAGAGGCTGAGGTGGCATTGCTGCAGTAATAAGAGAATTTTTTACTCTTTCCACTTCCCTGTGAACCTAATCATCTGTGACATGAGAAAATATACTGGGCTTACCCAGCCAGAATCAGACTGCCACCTGAAAATGTCCTCAATATTCCACTGTTTGGGACTTTACAGCGATCTTACCGACATCAATTTTGTGCATGTATATCAAAATGCCATTAGAAATGCCTACACACTCCTCTGTTCAGAGGCCTGCGCTGGGCCTCCGATTGGAGTCTCCCAGTAAAGATGTCTGTGATTGATTCATGGTTTTTTTCTGTTACTCATTTGAAAGCATTTGTTTATTACATGAAAAGTTGTGTCTTATCTCTAAGGATCTCTATGCTGACCTCTCCCCAAAAGAACTCTTGAAAGTCATTAGATGGGGATGTTAAGAATCTGAGGGGATTTAAAAATTTGCCCTAAATCCTTGGTTAGCATTTGTTGACTTATTGAGCACCAAGGCTTTCCTCCAGACTCAAAGAGTCAGCCTCTCACCATAGGCTGGAATTCAAAAAAAGCGAACCCAAGTACGTTAGTGTACAGGGGCTGCCACACAATCCTAGCAGCTGTCAGACACTGTGCTGTGTGGGTCCATTGTAGGTGGATAAGCACATGATTGCTTTTCATTCCATTCTTCTCCATGTCACACATGGGTGTATTTTTTATGAGCTCATACACAGACACATATACATGCATAAATGATGTGCTGCAGTTTTTGACAAGTTCTTGGCATATACAATGAAATTCTTGATGACAGTTTTATTTTTTCTCTGTTACATGGAATTGAACAAATCTGATGTGACTCTTCACAATGGCATAATCATCTTTTCCCTTTACCCTAATATTTACAGGAAATATTACAAATGTTTGACATATAAATTCAGCATTTGACTGACTTTAATAACCATGTGATCAATAAGAAGTGATATTTTTATAGCCCAAGTTCAATATTTAAAGGGTCATGGGTAGCAAATCTTCAACAAGGCAATAAAGCTAGATCTTTTTATTTTTCATAATTCATTATTTCATCTCTTTAAAAAAATCTTCTCTTTGAAATGAGTAGAATTTAGAGTTAAGATCTACATAAAATTGGCTACATTACAAAGATGTGAACATTATAGGGGCACAGCTATAGATACATTTGCTTTAACAGTGGTTTGATTTGGGGATATTGATAAGAAATTCAACATGATGAACAGAGATAGAAAATGGATAGAAAAATCAATGAATTTAAATCTGGGAGCTTATTCTTTATTCAATAAGGACACCAATTCCCAGCCTCTTTGTAAAATTATTGCCCCTCCAGTAAACTCACAGTTAGCTAAGACTAGGTAGGCAAGTCTATCTCCTGTATGCTGGGTCCTGAATCACTTCTAGTATCAAAATTCTTCCACATCTCTTTCTGTCCAGCCTATACTCCTCTGAGCCTATTAGTAAACTAAGCAGAAATAATCCTGATGGTTGGGCTACAACACAGTACCAGAAATTTTGGTGCTTGGGATACAAGGCAGTGTCCCACATTTGAATTGCTAGTAGGGTTGATACTTTTATTTGCATTTAAAAAGGGAGAAAACAAGCATAGGAGGGCTAAACAATTTGCCAGATCATGTAGCTACTAGGTTAGAGTGTTGGAGCTTTATCCCATGCAGCTGGACTTTAGCTTCCTCTCCTAACTATACACTATTTACTCTCATTATCTTTATTTTTAGGGGCATAACTATTATGATTTTCATTAAAATATCACTCCATAACAAGAGTTGGCAAACTACTGTTCACAGGCCAAATCTGTCCCTCAGCTTGTTTTTTCATGGTTCATGAGCTAACATTTGCAATTTATTTGATGATGAAGACGACTGATTCTGAACTTCAGTTAAGTGAAATATTATTCCACTGTGATAGCTTTATGTTTCAGCTTGACTAGGTCATGAGGTGCCCAGATATTGGTCAAACATTATTGTGGACATTTCTAAGTTTTCAGATGAGATTAACATTTAAATTGGTGGACTTTGAGTGAAGAAGACTGACCTCATTCAATCAACTAAAGGCCTGAATAAAACAAAAGGCTGACCATCTCCCAAGTAAGAGGGAATTCTCTTGACCATAGGCTTTGAACTCAGACTAGGGCATTGGCTGTGCAGATTTTAGACTTGCTAGCTCCCATAATTATGAGCCAATTCTTTAAAAGAAATATCTACATATCTGTATCTAATAAATGTTCTATTATACATGTATCTTTGTATATAATATATATAAAATACTTCCAAAAAGAATTTAATTCTTCTCATTAGTTACTTGTATTACAAAAAAATTCTACTCCATTACTATTATTATATTTTTAATTTCATCAGTAAAAATTTGCTTTCTTTTGCTATACAAATACAAAAAGAATATCTTCAATTTTTGCCTCTTAGCCCACAAAGTCTGATATACTTACTATATGGCCCTTTACATAAAATGTTTGCCACCTCCTGCACTATAGCAATGAGCCTGGGGTGAAATGTGAAGTAGCAGTTATTTTGACCAATTGTTCACATTGAGTGTTTGGCAGAAGGTAACCACAGTGTATCCAGCACAACTCTCCCCTTGGATGGTATTGGGCAAAGCCACAGAGCTGGCTCAAAGGTGAAACCTGTAGAGGTGACATGGTAACTGATGAACTGGTTCTGAGAAGAGCAGTGAGGGTTGAAAGACAGGGCCTTTAATGCTCTGTGACTAGGTTATGCTCAGACTGAACTTTGAGAATCATTTCCCAGAGTCTGGCTTCTTTTGCAACAGGAATGTCTTTGATCCTACCAGCTTTATATGTAATTTCTTCCTTTTACCCATTTACCCACTGCACAGGTCCATATTCTGCATAGGATAATTGTCTTTTGTCTTTCTGAAAATTCATGTAATGTATGAGAAAGGGACAGTATTAGTCAGGGTTCTACAGAAAAGTGGTACTAATAGGATGTGTGTGTGTGTGTGTGTGTGTGTTTATATGAGAGAGAGAGAGAGAGAGAGAGAGAGAGAGAGAGAGAGAGAGAGAGAGAGAGAGAGAGAG